>VMOF01000320.1:28103521-28129321 GCA_011764245.1 Trialeurodes vaporariorum
AATTGTGAGTTACTCAAACACACGTCAAGCATGTAAACACACTATTGTGCGTACTTTTCAACTGAGACAATATTTTCGAATTTGCAATAAAGTGGCATTTATGACCTATCAATGCGTGGAGAAAACTCTGCTAAATCGACCCGTATCAATTGTTTAGAGGCCATTTTGCACAGGTTTTGAGATAAACGTTCCGGAACGAAAACCCCGAGTTAATTTCCATAAGGCCTAAACCAGTTTGGCACCACACTTGCAGCCAATCAGAGGCCACCCCGCGTTTTCGATCCCTTATCTGCGTTGACCACGCAGGCCTTCCATTCAATTGCGACTCTTGTTTACTCTTTGCTGATGACGCTTAAAGTGACCGCGGGAAAATGGAGATGAGTAACTGCAAAGTGACAAAATAAGGCCTCCATAGTCCGTACTAGAGTCCCTGTATGTAGAGGGTAGTCAACCTCGATTCTAGGAGAGTTCGACGCGAAAATTTCGGCGCGGGCAGATTTCAGCGCACGGAAATCTCCGCGCCTGATTTTTTTTTTTTTTTTTTTTTTTTTTTTTTTTCAAGCAGTAAAGTTAAGTACCGGTAGTTAGGACCTAGATTGATTATGGGGATTTTTTTCTCTTTAGTAAAATCATAATATTTTCAACTTATCCTTCACACTTATCTATAGGCTTAGGAGTGGCCAAGAATTTTTTTTTTTTTAGAGGGGAGGTGAATCCCCCCCCCGCCGCCGCAAAGAACACTCTTGGGTGTGTTTAATAAGTTTTTGAGAGGGGTGTCGACAAATAAATTAATAAAATATACACAAATTTGAAATATAAATAGATATTCCGGGAGCATAACGCTACCAAAGCTTTACACCTATTTTTTTTTTTTTTTTTTTTTTTTTTTTTTTTTTTTTTACAGAAGTACTTAGATATTTTTACAAATCAAAATCAAAAGGAGGCTACTAGCTCTTTTTCTTTTTTCAACATTTTTGTGAGTTCAAATCGTAAATAAATCGATATTACCAAGCAGTACCGTAATCGTAAAACTAGCTATTACGCGCGCCATCTCTCTTGTCTCATGTTTGATTCGATGGGTTTAAAAAGGATAGGACGAGTGGATTGATCCCTCTGATCAACACACTTCAACGGACAAAGAAAAGAGATAGAGCGATAACGAAGCGCCAGTCATGCTACTGCATCGAATTGCACGAGCCACTGGCATAACGTCACAGATAAAATTATATCGATCAGTACGTAGTGAGACACTAAATCTACATATAGAGGATAAGTCAACGTTTTCGATTTATCGATTCTCCATCCGTTCTCAATTTGACGTCGACTAATCAGCGGAGTAAAAAATTGAAATTATCGATCAATTTATATCAAACCTCACAAACGCGCGAGAGACTTACTTTGAACAAATTGGCGAACAGCGTGAAATTTCAAGGTCAATCGATTCTGTGTCTGCAGCTCGGAAGTATGGTTGACTGGTGATTAATTACTCTAATTTTAAATGCAACGTTTGGAGACGAGACAGTGCGTTGTTTTAAGTGCGGGCAAAAGAGAGTTACCAATCTGTATCTTATACCGATACTGGCTCGGATGGTAAATAAAAAGATTCTGCCACGAAAAAAAAAGAAAAAGTATTTCAATTAATCTTTGTCACCTTTGATACATATTTATTCCAATCGGAGAGAGACTCAAGCCTGCTATTACTGCGTTCGCTGCTTTGAAGAATAGAGGAGGGAAGAGTGGACGAGATACTTTGGACGTTGTCATGTTTACGGGAAAAAATGTATTGAGTTTTTGGGTGGTGTGCGGCTCGGTTTCAGAGGTTGGACCCAGATATTTAGTATTGGTAAGTAGAGTGATGAGAGTTGAATTCGCCGAGAAAAAAGAAGCAACCAGTCGGACACGAATTGGTGATGTTTGCGAAACGCAGTTTATTTTATTTATTTTTTTTTTTTTTGTTCAAAAACTGAGCTTTTCGAGTTTTTGGACGCTGAAAATTTACTTTTTTTTAAATGAATGAGAGAAATGTCTAGTCTCATATTTTAGGCCTTTGCAGTACAAAGACGCAACATCTCCCCGCTTTCTTTCAAATCCTTACAACTTTGGCCTTGATCAGTTCCTGTTCTTCCAGTAAAATCTACATTTTTGGAGTCACACTCTTTTTATTGCAAAAAGTGATTCAATTATTGCTTTTCAAACAAAATGAAATAGTATTTTTCCTTCTTATCCATTTTCTGTATGAATATAGTTTTTAGCAGGACTGAATTTCTCTTTTTGACGATACTTATTGTTGAAGGTAGAATGTAGTGAGCTGAAGAGTTGCAGATTTGAAAAAAGAGTATACTTTGAATTGTCTTGTCTGTGGTCCTTATTTAAAATGCAAACATTTTCTTGAGAAATTTAGCAATTTTTCTGTGATTACCGAGATGCGCTCGATGAGCTATGATGGGGCGGATACCGGAATTTCTCTTGCTCTCTCTCTTTGAAATAAATCAATTGTTAAAGCAGCAATTCAAAATTTGCTGATTTAACAAAAATTGAAAGTTGCTAAATCAACCAGGGTTTTCTGTTAAGTTAACAATTTATTTGTTGAGTTTACAAAAATAGTTGTTAAATCAACCACATAAAGGTGTTCTTTTAAGAAAATAGACATCGTCTATTTAGCAATTTTAAATAGTAAAAAAAATACAGAACTTAACCCAATTAGTTGATCTAACAATTCAGCTTGTTGTATCAGCAAAATAAATTCCTGATTTTACTTATTAATTTGTTATTCCAGCATAAAAATTGTTATTTTTACTATTTGATTTGCTGGTTGGGCAAAGTTAGTTGTCAAGCTAACAAAATGAATTGCTGATTTAGCATATGAGTTGTTAATTTAACAAAATTATAGGTTAATTTAGCAAATCAAGAGAAACACAAATTCCTGTATCAGCTGTTGTTGAAGACTGAAGTTGACGAAAATATTGAAATATATCGAAAATATTGACGAGATATTTTGCGGAGATATATACTTCAGATGCGATTACCTAGTAATTGACACTGCATCATCTTAAATATTGATTGGACATTTTTGATCTGTAATTAGAAATTTATGTAACGTGAGCGCTCTGGAAGTAGGACTAAATAGAAAAGATCCACCTTAAGAACCAGCGGCAAATGAATTTTGAAAAAAAAAGTCTGCTTTCACCAGCTCGCAATATTTGGCAACATGTTTCGCAAACGGTGGAACAGACAACGGACTCGATTTTTCAATTAATCAAAAAATAATCCTTCTCTCGCATTCGATAATTTAACTTAATTACTTGGCACGACAGTTACTTCGCCGGTGATAGAGAAATGATAACAATATTTTATGATTTCCTTTAATTACGGCTTGTTTGTTATATCGGTTGCACCAGTACAGCTATTGGGGATCGCACCTCGTTAGTTATGAGTCTCTCTTTTCAAGGCGTCAAGATCCACTCTGTCTCTCTCACTCACTCAGTCTCTCTCTCTCTCTCTCTCTCTCTCTCTCTCTCTCTCTCTTCTCTCTCTCTCTCTTTCTCTCTCTCTCTCTTCTTTCAAAACTGCTTGTTTCCTCTCTCTTCGCTTCAATCATGCCCCCAGAATTCTTCTCCCTTGCTTGTCCTCTCTCTTAATTCTACTTCTTCTTCGCCTTTCTTTTTCTTCTGCTGAACGATTAGTTTCATTAATTGCGAGGGTATGCTGACACTGCTTAGTGTTTAGATAAAAATAGAAAACATTAGGGTTTTTCCCTCTCGTGTCCTTGTGACAATGAATAACTTAGATCATGAGAATCAATTCATGAAACCTCCTTTATTTGCGATTAGGATCCACTCGGAGATGGACGGCGGATCCAAAAAGTACAATTGAAACCGAAGATATATAAACTGGAAGGGGGGAGGGCGCTCGCGTGGAAAACTTGCGGAACGTTTTTGCTTCATCATTAAAAGATTTCAGTTTTCGTGAGGGGAGGAAATAATAATTAATTTAGTGTACATTGAGATTCTCTTTCCCCTCCATTCAGTGGCGTCGCGTGCAACTTGGCAACAATGTATTCTATCCATTTAAATGTATGTAAAAGATTGAATTCAGGGGGTCAGTGCACAAGGAAAATTCGATATATTCAATGAGTTTAAATGGAGCAGTTGCATTGTTGCCAGATGGCACGCGACGCCACTGCCTCCATAACAAAACGCATAAAATTTAGATGAATGATGATAAATGAGAAGACTTTTCGATGAGATTGCTCGTTTTTTAATTGTGATGTCGCGATGCGTTGGGTAATTTTATTGAAAATCAGAATGTTTCTGAAATTTTCTCCAAGCCCAAGTCATAAGAAAACCTATCTCATTAATCGTTTGTCGGCAGAATCGTCTGTTGGTTTATTCGAAAAATTGATAACGAGTAGACACGTTGTTTATAAAATGAGATATGTACGAGTTTTTCATTTTGTACGGTGAGCAGTGCAATGAAGCAACAACGGATTCGCTCCATTTAAACATACGTAAAATAATCGACCTTCAAGAGATTTACTGCATCCCAGAGAAATCAATAATTTTGCATAGGTTCAAATGACAGAATACATTGTTTTCTAAAAGCACGAGTCGCTTCTGTTGGTGAGGATTTTTATTAGTAAACATATTTTGTTGGTCGTCAATTTGTTGGTCGGCCATTGTTCCCTTTCTTAATTTTTTTGTTGACCGCCATCGCCAGAAGAATTCTGCTGGCTGACCATTAGAATTTGTTGGTTGCCGACAAAATTTTAATATTTCATTATTTCTGAATGTTTTCGTTAGCCGCCTATGGAATTCTGCTGGCCGACCATTAAAATTTGTTGGTTGCCAACAAAATTTTTAATGGTCGGCCAACAGAATTCTACTGTCTGCCAACAGAAACATTGAGAAACGGAACATGGGCCGACCGACAGTTTTTTTTTTTTTTTTTTTTTTTTTTTTTTTTTTTTTTTTTTTTTTTTTTTTTAATAGGGCTGGGATATAATGTATATTACAGAAGAAGATTACCTAGATTCTATTGAGTAATGTATAAAAACCCATACAAACTTACACAGATCTTCCTTCAAAAAAAATTTCAAACGGGAATTTCAATTCTTATGAACAAGTTGCGGGCATTACAACTTACAGAAAGATTATAGTTCAGTCCGCCTTCAAATCATCGAGATACTTCTCCTATCGGCAGAATGCAGGAATAGTTGCATACCTTAAACGCCGTACTTTTCGTTTGAAATCACCATCAAAACTTAATTTTTTTGTTCTTTTTTCTTTCTATAGAAAGTTGATGGGAATATATACCGTTTTTTCAGCTCCACAAACTTCATTAGCATCGGTGAGTCCTTCCAAACAATTCCGTCAATGCAAAGGGCGTCATTTCAGGGTATTGCCAAGAGGGGGGGGGGGCTAAAACTAGAATGATTTTTTTTTTTTTTTTTTTTTGCTTCTTGAATTTTCTACGTGAGCCAAAATTTCGGGATATGCCAAACCACATGAGGCAACCCCCCCCCCTCCCCACAAATGACGCTACTGCCGATATTCCCCCAAAATTCCCCTAAAATGCCTATCTTGGACTGCACCGAAGTTTTATAAGAGCACATACGACCCTCATTCGCCTCTCTCATTTCTCTTCCTCCTCCTTTCGATTAATTTAATTCACTCTAATTGATGATCGATTTGCAGATTTACAGTTTGGCGTGAAAAGGTGTGCGTAAGATCTAAAAGCACAGTTTATCAAAATTTCTCGAGGCAAACTTCTATACATCACACATGCTGTAACCTATATAATCTAATTCTCTGATATACTCCCTCCTCCATTGTTTTTTTGTTTTTGTTTTGTTTTTTTTTTGGTTTTTGTTTTTGTTTTTTGTTTTTTATAAGTTTCTACTCGAGAGGCACTCTTATATCGATGCTATCATCTTAACATAATCGGTCATAATTAATCCTTTTTAAATGGACGCACATAATCATAAACCTAACTAATATGTAAATGATCCTCCGGTTCCACAGCAGTTGCGCCCCAGGGGTCAATGATAAAAATCTCCTCCGACGAAAAAAAGAGAAAAAAATGTGGTTTCAAGAATCGGTATGTAATGGAATAGGTTCCGTTAAATTTGTGTGCATGGTTTGCTCCTTCGAAGCTATGTCTACCTTCATTAAGTCTAAAGAGTGGAAATAAGGTTGGAGATAATTATAAATAAAAATAACAATAATAATTATTATTAAATTTTTAGTCAAAATCAAGACAAAGTGATCAGCTGTTGCTCACAGTTAATTGCGGCTTGTGCAATTTGGCATCCGTGCTGATTTTCCATTTAAACCTATGCAAAGGTATCGATGTCTTGGAGGTGCAATGACACCTTTTGAAGATCGATTGTTTCACATAGATTTAAATGGAGAGAATGCATTGATGTCAGATTGTACGCGCAGCCACTGGTTGCTCAATGCTCAGTGGCGGAGGGGGCAATCTAGGAGCGTTGCATTCAGTCCATTTAAAGTTATGAAAAAGGTTGAAATATTGGGGGTGCACAGTTCACTCTCACAAATCGATATTTTTCAAGGGTTTGAATGGACGAAATGCAACGTTGACAAACTGCATGTGCCGTCACTATCAATAATCAATACACTTAAATCTAAAACATAAAATTACTGGAGCATAAAAGTGATCGTATATTCTGCTCACATTAAAGGTGATTTCATGGTAGCAGGACTGCTTTGCTAAAATATCAACACATCTACAAAACGTCGTTGTTTCGTACATATATATGCATATAATTCTTGTATTATTTCATAATCTTCTCTGCAACCAGAAAACACCAAGCAGCGAATGCAGTCAATATTTCGTTCATTCAAAGGGAATTTCCATCATTTTGAAGTTCACGATGATGTTTATATAAACGCAGTAGCTCGATCTATTTATTGTAATATCGATGAAAAAAGTGTACATAGAGTGGTGTCGCGGTTGTTCAAAATGATTTCCTGGGTTAAAAGTAGGTTTTGAAAAATAGCATGAGCGCATCGTTATTTTAACGGAAGTTCGCGTCGGAATGAATGTGCCGTATTGCTGTAGCGCAAAAGTACACAACAGACCTATTGCTGCGAGAGCTTACTTACTCATCGACAGCAGGACACCAGGATTTATAACTAGGAATTGTCCGGAAGGGCTTACAGCACTCACCGGTATACTGATGCAGTTTGTACCCCTGAACAAACGATAAATTTCCCATTTGTCGAAGCAGTCGAATGGTAAAACAAACGTAGAAAGGTGAAATACATTTCCGCTGATTAGAAATACTCATCAATAAGGAAGCAAGAAAAATAAAAAAATAAAATAAAAAAATAAAAAAAAGATCAAACAAAACTAATCCCGTTTCCGAAGAGAACTTTGCACACGGCGATGATCAAAAACCGCGCACGAGCTTCAAAAACACTCTCGCGAATACTCGATTCCACTCATGCGCAGCATCGCCTGGAGCATAAATATAGCATGATACAATCTATTCATCATTTATTGATACATAATAAATTATTCAAATTAACAATAAATCACCATCGCAGAGAGCTTTGCGCGCCGTAGAAAAATTAAAAAAATGAGGAGAAGAAAAGAAAGAAAAAAAGTGCATTGTTTTAATTAGGTACAATATTTTATTATAAATAAAAGAAAAGGAAAAAAGCTGGACTGAAAATCCACGGATTTTTAGCTTATAGCGACAAGATAATGCTGCGATGAAATATTCGTCTATATGAGCAATAATTAGTTGAATACTCTCTATCTACCTATGGAGACTTGAGGTGAAAATGTAGTGCTTAAGGTGAAATATTTTTAAGATTTATTCGTTCGACCGTTAATAGAGTCGAGGGAAGGCGAATGGATATACCGTCGAAGGAATATATTCCTTCGTTTCTCTTCAAAGAGCGACTAATTATTTGTGATAGATGGGTCTTAAGTAACATTCGAACCTCGCGCGCGAGCACGCGGCTCGGTTCCGGTCGCGCGGTCCGGTTCGTTCCATCGGTTCCTTCGTCTCTTGTGGTGTGAAGAGCGCAGGACTAAACTGACCGTCCGTCAATATAGGTTTGATCAACCGATAATTAACCTGAAAACCAAAATGTATAGGCTTCGAAGTTTTTGAACGTCAAATATCGGAGCTTCATTTTCCCTTATTCGAAGTTTGACCCTCTTTGAAAACTGAAAAGTGAGTCGGTTTGTTTTGATCTTGACACGGCAAGGATTCACCCACAGATGAGTATAGCACGTGCCGGCTTGGCGTAAGACGCATGAGGCTTGACGCATGACGCCCGTGTCCCCATGTTGTCAAGTCATCCAGATTCCATCAAAACAGGTCTGCCAGGTGTGCTGTATTCTTCGCGGAAAAAAATAGAAGTGTAAAAGCAGTAAAATGATGCAAATGCTAATTTTGCCAGTAATTTTTGTTAAAATGTACAACATCAGCAAATTTTACGTTTTGGAACCCAAATTTTGCATAAGTTTGATTAATTTGTCAATTTGGATGGTAAATTTTACAATTCAAAACATTGTGACTTTTGCAATTAGTATAGCTTTCACGCCATGACAGATAACAAAAGTCACAATGTTTTGGATTGTAAAATTTAAAATTCAAATTGAAAAGTATTTCCAACCAAATAAGACAATTCCTAAAATTAAAGCAAAATTAAAGCAAAATTAAGCAAAATTTACAGTTCAAATCGTAAAATTAGCCACAATAGAGTCAAGCTTAAGACGTACCTTCTTAAGGATAGAATTAATCCATTCAGTAACTGTGGCTTAAACTAGAGTCCCTGTATGTAGAGATATAAGACAAGAGCGCAGTCAACTTCTGATTGGTCATGAGTTTTAGGCTCTACGGGCAGCGGCATCGCCACACGCTATTGGATGGTTTTCTGCTAATTTGTTCACATTCATTTGTTTACAAACGAAGGGGTCCAACGGTGGTGATTTAAGGATAAATGAGTAATTGTCGGAGCACGAGTCAATTTTAATCATGATGCACCTCAAGAATGTCTATAATGCTTAAAAGAAGCTTTAAAAGCGTAACTATATGTCAATCAACAAAAGCAGTGAAAGATTACGCTGTTAGAAACTCTACGACACTGTAATCTTTGCAAAGGACCAAAACACAACAACGACCTTCAGAATGTACACAAATGTGCAAAAACGCATCCAATGGCTGCGCTCGTAGTTTTACTTGTCTTAAGGTGATTCCATGGCACGTGACCAAGTCGATGGATTAGTCGATCGATTAAAGGTAATTTCCCGGACTCTGTAGAGTTTTTTTGAAAAACCAGGATTGTCAGCACCTGGAGGTAGATCTAACAAAGATATCTGTTAAGTTTGGATTCTCGAATCCGGAAAATAAGGAAATAACAATGGGAATTTGGAATCCGTTGTGCGATACGATAATAAATCGAACAGCGATTGTGCGAATTCCTATACTTACGTCCTTATTTTCCGAATTCGAGCATCTATACTTAACAGATATCTTTGTTAGATCTACCTCCAGGTGCTGACAATCCTGGTTTTACAACAACAAAAAAACTCCAGAGTCCGGGAAATGACCATTAATCGATGGACTATAATCGATCGCCTTGGTCACGTGCCATGGAATCACCTTAACTTTAATCTAGTTCAAAGCATCCGGGTCATCTTATCCAAAAACTGGGATCAAAAAGGCTATAAATTAGTTTTATATTTAAAAAAAAAAAAAAAAAAATTGCAAATGTTTTGAAGATCACGAGGATCAATTTTTTTCATGTTTATTTTTCTGAAGGTTACATCGATATACATTGTAAGTCACCAGAGTCCATAAGTCACCGTTACCGAGTATTTGGCAACCATGGAATTGGAGCCAGCGCTGGAGATACTTATTTTTGTGGGTTTGGGTTTGCAATTGCAATTGCAATGGCTGAATCATCGCGGCTCGCAAGTTTACGCGCGCGCAATTTCTTTGTCTATGCGCATTGCTATTGCGCATTCATCATCCGCGACTTAGACGATTGTCTCTTTAATTTGCTATCTCGAATAGAGAAGCTCGTTCTTTGAGAGGTGCTGGAATCCACACTCGATCGAGGGAAAGTGCAAATAGACTCACCTGGCAGATGATGCGTTAGCGAGGACAAGATATGCAATTCGTAACACACCGGATATATGTGAAGCATGTAGAAAAACTCTAAAAGAAAAATGTCCAAAAAAAAGACTTTAAAGTAGATCAAACAAAAATTTTGGTTGGTTCGCCAAACCAAAGGTTTTGTACGCTTAACTAAGGGATTTTGCACAGCAGTCTCTCTCGTTAGGCGTGTAAAATGTTGGTTAGATGAACCAAAAATGATAGGGCTGTTGCACACTTTTGCTATAAGCGATTTAACAGTCGATTCTGGTGTAAAAACCACGAAAAATAACGATGGCAGCACTAAAACTTCCAAAACTCAGTCCTAAACCCAATAAACGCTGTTATTTGCGCGAGCGTAATAGTGGTTGAGGACAGTAATAATGGGAGATTTCTATCTTAATTTCGTCACTCTCTCTATGTTGACAAGGATGATTCAAGGAGTGATCAGTCAAAAGAGTAATGATCCACATCCGATGAATGGTACTGTGACATCTAGTGACACTGGTGTCACATGATAGTCGTCTCTTACTGGTCATTTCTTGATGGAGTTACAGTATTGTTAGATGGAAATCTCCCATTATTACAGCCTTACGCCACCATTACGATCGCGCAAATAAAAGCGTTTATTGAGTTTAGGAGTGGATTTCGGAAGTTTTTAGTTCTGTCATCGTTTTTTTTCGAGGTTTTTACACCAGAAGTGACTATTAAATTGCTTATAGCAAAAGTGTGCAACAGCTCCATTTGCTCTGCTCTCCTATAGCCTTTAGCTTGGTTATATTTCCACTGAAGGTTTAATGAGCGCAACCAGAGCATTTTTTTTTGTAGCGCAGATCCACGTTTTTCAACTTTTCGAAAAAAACGTGAAACATTGTGGTTTTTTTTTTTGTTGAGATGGAATTTCTTCGACCATGGCTCAGATAAAAAGCTATGCTGACAGAAGTAACTAGTTAACATTTTAAAAAGCCTGAATTAAAAAGATTTGCATGTTTTTTTGTTTTTTGAAAATATAAAATGGATCTAGCCACTGAGCTGAATAGTATCTAGTGGTTTCATTAAATTATTCCTTAAAGTTTCCTTTTCTTGTATTTAGAAGTGAATTTTTAGGATTTTGAGGCGTGCGTCGTAAGTTTTGCATAAGTTCTCATTCGATTCAATTCTTAACTGTAGCAAAAGCTCGCAACAAACCAATATACTTACGAGGTCTGTCCCAAAAGTTCCAGGACTTTTGTTCTATCTCGTAAACTAATCGTCAGAATGACGCGTTCTTGGGCTTATCTAATAGCTGATAAGTTGCCAAATCACCCTACATTGACCGATTTTGATTATCTCAATCAGTGCTCATTGTATGATCGAGTGATTGAGATCGTCTCAGGTGCGGTCTGCGATTTGTATAATGGAGTCATTTTTAGAGCGTGCGTTGTGAAACAAGGAGAATATTTCGAAGGAGATAAATAATTTTTTGGTAAGCTTGTGAAATAACTTGTAAATCAGTATTTTTGCCCAATAAATATGATACTATCATATTTGTTTCTGAGCAATTGTCTTTTCCCTGCTTATTTGATAAAAAAAAAAAAGAAGAAAAATCCAAAACCACAAATAAAAAATCGCAAACCACTTTTGACTTTGCCCTCTTTGAGGTTATGTAAAATTTATGCCGTTCAAAAAAACGACATTCTGTGACAGCAGGGTGATTTGGGAACTTATCAGCTATCAGATAAGCCTAAGAACGCGTCATTCTGACGATTAATTTCCGAGATACAACAAAAGTCCTGGAACTTTTGGGACAGACCTCGTACTTTACGCTGGAAAATATTTGGAAAATAAATAAACTTTAAACGACAGAAAAGAAACCCAGACTGACTTTTTCGAATGACAAGGAGGGTTTAATCCAAGAGTTATTGTACTCACAGGATTATATGCGCGAGGAATTCAAATGCGCGATTCTGCTGCTCAGCGACATGACATACGCACGACCACAAGAGCAAAGCATATCGGACCCCAAGCAACATACGATAATTACTCATTGTCAGTCCTTAAGAGCACGTATAATTAAGCTTCTAATACAGGCTTGCATCGGAGAATACTTTGCGCTCATCCAGACCAGAAAAAGAAAGAGAGAGAGAGAGAGAGAGAGAGAGAGAGAGAGAGAGAGAGAGAGAGAGAGAGAGAGAGAGAGAGAGAGAGAGAGAGAGAGAGAGAGAGAGAGAGAAACAGAGAGAAACAGAAAGAGAGAGAGAGAGGGAGGAGAGAGAGAGAGAAGAAAAAAGAGGGGGGAGATAATACAGAGAGAGAAAGAAAGAAGAAGAAAGAATACCGAGAGGAGTATGAAGTTTTAAAAGCCACAACTTCCAATATTTAATGACTACATGCGAGGATAGATTTTGTGCTCCATCGTTCAAGCGATTCAGCGATTCAGGGATCTCTGGCGATTCCGAGGCGATCAAGCGATGCTGAGCACAAAAGAATTATAGGAGAGACGTTTAATTATCATTAATTCAAGAACACCTGATTCTAATTGTGAGCAAATATTCATAAAGCGAGAGAGCATTTAAGCCGAATGAGCGAATGAGCGAATCAACCGCGACTCTCGCGAGCCTTGCAGAATTTAAATATTTAATTCGAGGTGCGGAGCGAATTGGGTTTTTGTCTTGTCGCCATTACGTCGCGTTGCATTGCATCTCACGTCACAACTCTCCGCCACATTGTCGTGTGGTTAAGTTCCCTTAGTTGCCAAATTTCATTGAAATGCCATGCACTTAAACATTTTAGACAACAAATTAAAAAAGAACATTTCTGCCGATATCCTATGTTATATTTGTGAAAAGAAAATCAAATGAGGCTCTTGCAAACTTTTGCTATAACCCTTTGAGGGGCAGTGGCTAGTGCCACTAGCCACCTTTTATTTATTTTTTCCTGAGCTTATGAGACAGTGGCTATTGTAACTAGCCACTTTTTTTGGTTGGTAAGATGTTTTAAAATGGGGAAAAAATATTTTCCACATGGTAGCACAGGGGTAAACATTATTTTTAGACCAGGTAAATGTTGACATTCTGAGATTTTCCCTCCAAGACAGACCGGCTCCCGCTATTGTAAGAATATTTTTTTTTCTGGAAGGTTTAGGCAAATTTTTGAGGCAGATTATGAATTTTGAAAGTATTTTGAACATTTTGAAGTACTAGTGAGTAAAATTTGCTGATTTTGTAATATAATTACAAGCGTTAGAATAAGGTGGCTAGTACCACTAGCCACTGCCCCTGAAGGGGTCAAACAGTGATGCATTGTCTATTTTCAAGTTTTTCGCCTTTTAGAAGGAATTTTAGGGCTCAGATAAGACGTTCAGAGGCTTATTATAACTTGAACTACTTATTCACATTCTAAATTCTTGCATTCAGCCAATAATAGGCCTCGGAGATTCATTGAAGCAACATCGTCGTTTACAGCATTGTTATAAGCGTTTTGCCGTTTTACAGCATATTTTGGATTTTTTTCGGTACTTTCATAAAGAATGTAATGTTTTTATTCTATTTATATTATCTTTATAGTCTAGAAAACAACTTGAAAAAAGAAAAAAGTCACATCTTCTGTTGCAACATAGCCAATAATCACTTTTTAGCACAGCTCGAAGCAAAAATGTTGCTCTGCCACACACTAAATTCGGATTAACTTCAAAAGTTACAATTTTTTGGGGTAAATTTTACGGGGCAATTTTGTTCTCTATAGTGTAAATAACAATTTTATGATTTTTTGAAATTTTTTGGTGCTCCTCAAGGTGTCTAAAAAGTTAATATTAGTCGATCATAGGTCAAAAAGTGTCATTTACGCGTTATTTTCAAGATTAAACCATGCTCAAATAAGTTTCCTGACTGTTATTACAATTTTTTCTCATAAATAATTGTTTGTTTGATTGATTTTGACTTATAGTTGTCATTGTTTGGCCCTTTAAAATTAATTTAAACCTGATTTTCAAAAAAATATGGTAACAAAATTTTCTAGCCCTTTGTGGGGCAGTGGATAGTTACACTAGCCACCTGTTTTCTCCTATACTAGTATATGGAATTGTATGAAAATTTTTTTGGGGTCTATTTTTACCCTAAGGAGCCTAGAAATGCAAAACAATTTGGAAAAAAATTATTTTCCTTAATTTGCCCCTCAAAGGGATAACCAAATAAGTAGTCCAATCTCATGTAAAGACCAGCAAAAATCACGAAAATCACACTAAGAAAGTCTAAAAGCTAGTAATAAACTCAGATAACTGCTATAACGGCAAGATGGTAATGGCGGTTCGACGCAGGTATCATGGGAGATTCCTGTCTATTATGTCACTTTCTCTACGGAAACACAAAGATACTATTATGTCTCAATTTAGAAAAGAATCTCGCATGATACCTGCGTCTGTCCGCCATTATGCCCGATTCTGAGAGTGAATTTCGTGATTTTCCTTTAATGTACAAATTATCATTTTCACTGGTTTTTACGCAAAAATTAACTATCACTTAAAGAAAAAGTTTTCAAGAGCCCATAGCCGTATAGTCAGGATATTGTCTTTCTCTCTCTTCTCATTTGCATGCGTTAGAAAAGGATGGCTATAAGGGCAATCACATGACTTCAGCCCCTGTTTTTATCCTTTTCAAACACATTTGTTCAAATGGGCTAAGAGAGAGGAAGACAATATCCTGGCTCCAGCTATGCAAGAGCCCCATTGCTAACTTGCCACTTTGTTGAAACTGAAGAGAAAATAGGTTATACTAGAGTTCGGTCTTAGAAGGCCGGTCAAGTTCAATTTTGAGGCCGTGGCACGTGGTGCTACTGATGGACTAAACTGACCGCGGCGCCTCAAGTTGTTATGATGAGCTAAATGAACAAAGCTGTTAATTTTTCCTGCTTCTCTCTTAAAGTTGTAACTCATTGCTCCAACTCGAATTCTTTATCAGTATTTGAAGAAGCTGCAACCGTTCTAATTATTCTTCTTTTAAACGATTTCGAAACACGTGCCCTCGGAAAATTAAAAACTGGGCGTCAACACTTTGGCTCGTGTCGAAAATTAAACGCCGGAGATTAGGTGGTGAAAAATTGTTCAGCCATTTGGTGGTAACAGAAGCCTGAATACTTTCGAAAGCTGTTAATCACACCGAGCAGGACTTGTTTTTGGTGTATAACGGAGATCGAGTTACAAAGGTGAAATCAGCAATCTGGCAACTATGGATTCTTACCATTTGAATTTATGAGAAACAATCGATTTGTGCAAGGTTCATAGCCCCCTCAAAAATCGATTGTTTCTCATTCGTTCAAATGTGATGAATTCATGGTTGACTAATTGCTGGATCCGCCCATATCGAGATATAACTTCGTCCAGTGACGGCTTGTGCTATTTGGCAGCCATGTTGTTTTCCGTTTGCATGAGCAAAAGTTAATGTATCGATTTCTCTAAGACTGCAGTGAGCCTCCCTAATGATCGATAATTTTACGTAGGTGCAAATGGAGAGAATCCGTTGTTGCCACCTCGCACAAACCGCAACTGACTTTGTTCTATACGAGCGTTAAAGTCTCCTCGCCTACTGTGAGTAGAGTAATTTATTCAATCAAGAAAATTTTGTCGAGCCAGTCGGAGCAAACTTTGAACAAATCAACTGAGGAAATTTATCGTTGATATAAATTTTATAATCGTTAGTAGACTATTTTAGTACAGCGATATATCGTATCGATTGCCATCCGAGGATCTTTGGTTCCAAACAAACTCTGATTCAATATATAATTTCATTTCCTCACAAGCGGATTTTTTCAGTGACGGCTCGAGCAATATGGCAACAATGTATTCTTTCCATTTAAACCTAGGTACAACAATCGATGTTTAGGAGGTGCAATTGCACCCTCAAAATATCGATACTTTTGCATAGGTTTAAATGGCAAATGAGCATGATTGCCACACGGAAAAAAAAGATTAGTGAAAATAACCATACGGATACCTGATTTTGGCACCTACTAGATGTTATAGTAAACTTGACCAGAAGTATGGTACATTTACCGATACTTTGAGTGAATTCGACATGCAATCAGGTAACATCACCTAGTACGTAGTCAAAACATAGTATACTTCTGGTTAACATTACCGTAACATCTAGCAGGTGCCAAAATCAGGTATCCGTATGGTTATTTTCACCGTAGTTTTTTTTTCCGTGCACATTGCACGAACCAACACAGGTATTTTTTTAACGGAAACTTTAGCTATTAAATCAGAAATTAATGTAAAATTTTTCCGTTTTTCCGTTTACGTCCTTGAAAAGGCTTAGTTGTGTCCGGCTAAAACTGCCAAAATTAAATAGATATTACAGATGAAACGATGCATTTGTAGGTTGGCATCGCCCAATTGTTATTGTTGCTGTTGTTGTGGAATGGGCGGAAATTTGGGTGATTCGAAGTCGGTTTACGAGGCGTAGCTATAAGCATTTTCAGAGAACGTAGAATTCATAATCATTAAAAGGATGGTATTCGTTACTTAAATTAAGAGCTGAAATTTCCGTTTAAAAAGTGTGCTTATGGGGAAATTACATTGAACCAGAGTTTGTTTGAAACCAAAAATCCTCGAACGTCAATCGGTGCTAGTTTTAAGGAGTTTGGTATGTTTACATTTTAGAAGAGATGTATTTTAATGTAAATCATTTTGATAGAAATTCAAAACATACTTAGAATTAGTTGGTTTGAGTAATGATGACAAAAATATCAATCGTAAAAGTGACTTTTGGTGTGCATTTCTTTATTTGAACTATTGGAAAATAACCGATTCTTGGCGGAGCTGTCTTCCTGACTCAGAATCGATTTTTTTTCTTTTTTTTTCACGAATTTAAATTGCTAAAAGCAAAGTTGCCAGATTTCACGAGCCGAGATTGCAAAGTACTAAGCCACGTCATTAAGAAACTTGTTTAATGGGGCTATTGCACACTTTTGCTATAAGCTATTTAATAGTCGATTATGGCGTAAAAACCTCAAAAAATAACGATGGCGGCACTAAAAACTTCCAAAATCCACTCCTAAACTCAATGAACGCAGTCATTTGCGCGAGCGTAATGGTGGCCGAAGGCACTAACAATGGGAGATTCCCATCTAACAATTCTGAAACTCCATCAAGAAGTGACCAATATAAGAGACTACTTTCATTTGACACCGGTGTCACTAGGTGTTGCGGCACCAATGCACCATTCATCGGATGTGGATCATCACTCTGATGACTATTTACTCTGTGAATCATCCTTGTCAGCATAGAAAGAGTGACGAAATTAAGATAGGAATCTCCCATTGTTAGTGCCTTCGGCCACCATTACGCTCGCGCAAATAACTGCGTTTATTGAGTTTAGGAGTGGATTTTGGATGTTTTTAGTGCCGCCATCGTTATTTCTTGAGGATTTTACGCCATAATCGACTATTAGATCGCTTATAGCAAAAGTGTGCAATAGCCCCATTGACCGTGATTGGTTAGAAAAATGTATCCGTGACCGTGGCAATAACATTTTAGACCTTCGTAAGGGCTGCGATTTGATGTAAACGAATGTAAGAGAATGGATTCTCCGGGAAGATGTTAGCATCTTCAAGAATCGAATGTTTTATGTAAGTTGAAATGGGAAAATTCCATGGTTGCCAAAGTGCAGGAGCCGCCACTGATTTGGTCGCGTTTAATAGAAAAAGACAGAAGTATAAGCGAAAATCACGCGATGGCTCCTTGTTCTATCCTTTTCTAACTCATCTGTTTAAATGGGCGGAGAGAATGATACAACAATTCCTGGATACTCAGGACACTCATCACCGCTTCAAGTCCGATGTTTTTAAAATATTTTGGGCTCACATTAATGGGTCTGTTGCAAACTTTTGCTACAGCAATAAAAAGTGTTAATTCCAATGTGAAATCACCTGAAAAGTCCATTGGTGGCATCATAAAGTCATGAAATACAATATTAAACTCACAAGAGGCGTTTATTTAAATCCAAGATGGCGGCAAAATATCGAGGAATCTGAATGTATGCACCGTGATCATCCAAGGATTGCCAACTTTGACAACCTCACTGGAGGTAGAGGTTATGTGTTTGTTTACGTTGTGATTGGTTGTGATGGATATTGTGAGGTTGGCTATCCTTGAATGTTCGTGGTGCATGCATACAGATTGCTCAATATTTTGCCGCCATCTTGGATTTCATTAAACGTTTTGCCGCCATCTTGGATTTCATTAAACGCCTCTTGTGAGTTTATTATTGCATTTCATGGCTTTCTGATGCCACCATTGGACTTTTCAGGCAATTTTACATCAGATTGTACCCTCTATAACGCTGTAGCAAAAGTTTGCAACAGACCCATTTTTTTTTTAAAGAAACAACATCTCGATCATAACTGAAGACGTGGGTCGAAATCAAAAAAGGCGTATAAAAAAGAATAAGTAAATAAATAAATAAAAAACTTGGTGTTGTTTATTACTTTTTTTTTATTTTTTAAATCTATCTTAAAGCGGATCGTAAAAGGGTTAACAAATAATCGACTCCTTTGGACCAATAATATAATCGGATAAACCAGACTCTCGGCCGTGGTATTTATCCAGAGCCAGGAAATTTTCCAAATACCGACCTTGATTCCACGTCCGTATAATTATCCTGAAATTAGAGGGGGCGACGGGACGGGTACTAGACTTCAGTCTCAGTCGAGGCAGCCAACCAATCAGAGGGAGTTCGAATTCGCGGCCCCTGCTTTTAAATCCATACAAAGTACCAAGAGCGTAATCACTAATCACACCAATAGACATAGTAATTAAATCCAACGCTGATGGTACTTGAATAAGATGCTGTAAAATATTATAAAATCAGGATGAAAATCCCCCGAGTCGTTATCCTCGGAGTATGAATTAAGAGAATAATTATGTATCCGCGCGCATAGCCGTAGCCAGGATATTGTCTTTCTCTCTCTTAGCCCATTTAAACACATGTGTTAGAAAAGGACAGAAAGAGGGGCTGAAGTCACGTGACAGCCCCTATATCCATCCTTTTCTAACACATGTGTTTAAATGGGCTAAACGAGAGAAAGACAATATCCTGGCTACGGTTATGATCCGCGCGTTTACATTCGTATTTTTTCTCACCACACGCACACTTCCTCGTCGTACGAACACATACACACAAAGGAACGAAACGATAAAAGTGTTCTGTCAAAAAACTTATTATTCCAAACGACGCTCACTAGACCTGAACGTGGATTTTTCCGACCATAAGTTTGTTTTGTGCCTCAAAAAAGCAATTTTATATTTGTGTTTCTTGCCTTAAAAAATTGAACTAATTGAAATTGAATAAAGCTGTCTTTTGTGCCTCAAAAAAACAATTTTGTATTTGTGTTTCTTGCCTTAAAAAATTGAACTAATTGAAATTGAATCAACATGTCTTTTGTGCCTCAAGAAAGCAATTTTGTATTTGTGTTTCTTGCCTTAAAAAATTGAACTGATTGAAATTAAATAAACTTGTTTTTCTGCTCGTGTCCTCGGTTAGTTGTGTTGTGTTAAATTTTTGCTTCTATTATCTTGATTGCATCCCCCCTTTAACGATATTCAGACAATGCAACGCTCTGATGAAAAGATACTTATTCGAAAAGCTTATTATTCTTCCGGGCGACGATCACTGGGTTCGAAGTCTGGGTTTTTTCTATCTGGGTTAAATACAGTCATAATGATTCAAATCGCTGCACACGAGCAATCTAAGAGTAAACTTCACACTTCACTTTTTTCAGTGTATAGGTTTTCTTTTCTTTTTATGTTTTTTCTTCTCTTATTTAAACCCCAGGTTGTGCTCCCGGATTTCTTCTTTACCAACTTTCTGGGAAGCAGGTCCCTCTCTTCGTTTTTCGGGCCCCGGTGCGGTACCAAGCTGGGCTGCGAACCCCCCCCCCCCGGATATTTGATTGGAGGCGAGGGGTCCTGTCATATGACAAAATCAAAATGTAAGAATTGAAGGATAAATGAAAACGAAACTCTAAAAACTGTCAAAAAGTACTATATTATAACATAGTAATTGGCAAGATCGGCAGGGAGATTAAAAAAATAAACTGTAGGGAATACCCTACGAACACTTTCTCACTCCATTTTTATCTGGGCGGGGACCCCGACCCCCAGACCCCCCTTTAGAATTCTGGGGGAGACCCTTAGACCCCCATCTAATTTCAAATATTTTCACTTCTGGACATAATTCCGCCTTCAATTCGAAGTGTTCGCGATTTTGCAGAGAAGCTGTACGAATAGTTGCCTATTTCATCCTTTGAAGGCTACATTAGATCCCTAATTTCAATTCTAATTTTGCTTTTAACAAGTTTTACAGTGATTCCAGGATATAAGAAGTTTTTATTTCTTGAGTTGCATTCATTCTATTTGTTCTTTGTTCTATTTGTTGGAGTTTCTTTTTCCCCATAATTTTGATAGTTTGATGTAGAAATCGTCATTGATCTTTGCGTTTCCTCCAATAAAAACGATCTTTGGTTTTCCTTTTCAGACTGTGGATCTTCAAAAGAATTTTTACTTGAGAAGATTAACCCCCCCCCCCCTCTAAAGATGTACTTTGGTTGTAGATTTTGTGCACAAAATGTCAACAAAATTCATCCTTCCATTTTTGGTTGACTTTTCTTTAAAAGTTTAATTTTCTTTGGATATTATATTTTTTGGGTTTGATGGAACCTTTATTGCCTTTAAACAGTCTCAGGCTTAAGAGTTGTATATTGTAGTCATACATGGAAAAGAAATTTCTGCCCAGGCAGGTTGCAAACTTTTTGTTGCGATTTTCATCACACTTAATTGAGTCAAAATTGAATTAGTACTGGAGCCCCCCCCCCCCCCCAAGTTGTGGCCCTGCTGAGAATCAGTGAGAGGGTAGGCACTAGGTAAGTCTCTTTTGGCTATCTACAGCTACGACATTAGTAATCTCTGTAAATTCATGCCGAATAATTGATTTTCACTCATGTTGTTTTTCAGTTTTTGCTTTCTTATATAGATATTTACCAATCCGCAAGCTAGTCACGTTTTGTTTTTCGCCTGAACGGTGTTACACCCGAGCAGTTTTGCCTTAATCCAAAGCTTATACTTGAAGGGCCCGAAAAGCATCGGGCGGAAATTGAACTTGACCTTGTGGTAAGCTGAAAGTAGGTTTGGGAACTGCAAGGGAGCATTGTTAAATAGGGGCATAGATGAGAGAGAGAGAGAGAGAGAGAGAGAGAGAGAGAGAGAGAGAGAGAGAGAGAGAGAGAGAGAGAGAGAGAGAGAGAGAGAGAGGGGGGGGGGGAGAGAGAGAGGGAGAGAGAGAGAGAGAGAGAGAGAGAGAATGATTGTGGAGGGTGTGAGGGGGGGGGGGGTTTAGAGACGAGGTGTTAAATATGGGCAATTTGAGAATCGAACCGCGCCGCAAGTGAATCGGGCATTGTTAGATTGGCAAGTGCAAAAAATGTGGGAAATCGGAAAAAGAACATGATCGCGGATTCGCTCACTCATTCTCTCTCTCTCTCTCTCTCTCTCTCTCTCTCCTCTCTCTCTCTCTCTCACACACACACACACACACTCACTCTCTCACTCTCTCTCTATCTCTTTTTCATTCGTTGAGCACGAATCAAATTTCCTCGGACGATCGGACGGATTGATGGACGAAGATAGATAATTGACGAGACATTGTTTCAGATCAATATTATTGAGGGACGGGGGGAGGGCAGGGTGTATTTAAACATGCTTTTTTACACCGAGGAACTGAAGGGGTTACATATAATCATCACTTAGCAATACCATGTATGTGGTCATCGCGCATTATTCGTTCCTTAAATAATGCAGGTATAGAGAAAGGGAGAAAAATGGGAAGATGGGTGGAAAAAAAGGAAGAGGAGTTGCACACACACATATTCGTATCCAACTGTACAGGGTGATAAATGTTGAATGGGGCATCTTTCAATTAGTGCCCTGGAGGAGGTTTACTCGACGAGTAAACGACTTTCTAGCGGGCCTTTCGAGACGAAATAGACTTTCTAGACGAAAAGAGGCCCAGCAAAAAGCTTGCAACAGATGCCCCTTTTTCCAGCTCTTTGATTGAGACCCGTCGGAAGCAAAGCCAGCAGTCGCTTAAAGTGGCGTTAAGTGACGGAAATAGGTTAGAGTTTCTTCGTTGCTTAAATTGACGTTTTTTAATAGGATAACCGTTTCTGATTAATAATCTCAAAATTACAAATCAAATTTTATTAAAATTTTGTCTAAAAAAGGAAGAGTTTAGGTGAATTTTGATTGGAGCAATATTCACCATTTAACACGAAGCGGTTGTAATGTAAATTGCTGTTTTGAACCAACTGAAAAGAGCTTGATTGACCTGCTTCACTTTCATAGCACGGGAAGCCTAGCGCTAGCAAATTTTGGGTCTTAATTTGACTCTGTTCTATAGAGAGGCAGTCTAAAGGGTAACATGTTTTGCGCCCGTTACGGACGTGCGTGGTTTTTAGGTTAGGGGCCCCAACCCTGTACGGAACCTTGAGCTGCCGTTTTGCGTATACGTATAATTCATGACATTTTGATATACACCACCGGTTGAGAAAAGATTATACAGTTCAGTTCAGTATATGACTGGAACGTACGAACATTCTCGCATCAGTGATCTTTTCTCGACCATCAGGGTCGTCGAAGACTTCAAAAAACATGCGGGTATTTTAAAAAATTAACGACGTTCCCACCGATTGAGAAAATATTACAGATCAGAGCATTTTCGTGCAGCATACTCATACACTGAACTGATCTGTGAAATATTTGCTCAACCGGTGGAATCAGTGGCGCACCGAGAAATTTGCCTTGCGGGAGGGGGGGGGGGTCTGGGGGGTATGGAATACCCCTTAGGACAATCGGGGGGTCCAGGGGCCCTCCCCCGGAAAAAAAAATAATTTTCCTTACCTTCAAATTGAATTTTACGGTACTTTCATGTACAGTAAAATTGAAATGCTCAAATATATTTTCGATTTTGGTGCATGAAATCTTCTGATCACGATTTTTTTTCTTTCTCTTTCTTCTAATTGTGAAGTAACCACATCCTCTCTCTCTCTCTCTCTCTCTCTCTCTCTCTCTCTCTCTCTCTCTCTCTCTCTCTCTTTCTCTCTCTGACCCCCTCTTTTTTTAAGGTTTGGAGGGGGGGTGGTTTAACCCTAACCCCCCCCCCCCCCCTTCGGTGCGCCACTGGTTGGAATCATCGGTGAATTGAAAAATGCCATTGATTATACTCAAAACGGCAGCTCTGGGAACCAGTAGGAAAATTTACAATTTGACCCTATGAGTTAGGATTAAATGGTAATTTTTCCTTCACTATCTCATGTGTTTAATTGACATTGGGATCTGACGAAGCGTCCGTCAAAAAATGCACCATGAGATGTTTGTCACCCTGTATATTTCTCAGTTTTAGTAATTTCCTCTGAACCCTCCCCCCCCCGACCCCCGCCACAACTCTATTCTTCATTTTTGTCCGTTCCTTCTCCCATTTCTTCGGGTGTCAATTACCGGGGTACCGGGGTAATCGCGCGCACCGCGAGCTGCCCACTGTCCGTCAGATCAACGCTTTGCTTCGGCCGCTGCCCGGACGCGGCGCGGTCGCGCTCGCAAACGCGGAGCAGCGGAGGAAACAAACGAGTCGTCGTATCTGATCACGTACAATAATCACCCGTTAATGTTTCTCCAATACAATATATCATCATCCGCGCCTGAATTATTTCACGTTTTTCATTTATTATATACCCCCTCTGCGTAATGCTCATCACCGCCCCCCTCCCCTCCCCTCCTATTTCCTCCCCGCCACACTCTCTCCCCGGCACCACACCTCCTTCCGTATACCACTCCAATTCACACCCACCCCCTTTTCGGGATCCACCTCATCTCCCTTTCAGCTAGCACATTACTCATCTCTCTCTCTCTCTCTCTCTCTCTCTCTCTCTCTCTCTCTCTCTCTCTCTCTCTCTCTCTCTCTCTCTCTCTCTCTCTCTCCCTCCCTATATTGCACCTTTTCATTTAAGTGTCGCTTCTCTGCGCGGTCCTTTTTCTAGTTCCTGTAACTCCGTTTTTCAGTTTTTGGTCCGAAACACAGTTTTTGAGTCGTTAATGGGGAAAGGAATAAACGCAATGACTTTGCTACTTTCATTCGATAATAATGGTGGACCTACCAACAGACAGTCAGGCATAAACGCTGATTTTTTTCTAACAGCTTTGAAACGGATAGCAATTGTATCTCGAGCACAAAATTTACGGAAGCAATGTTAGTAACGTGTACCAAATCTTCGGTAGAAAAATGTGCCGGGTAAAAGATGCTGATAATTGAGCAACCAAAAAATAAGGGCATATCCTCAAAACCAAAATGTAAACATTATATTTTCAAAAAAGTTCACTCGTTGAGAATAAATTGGCATGGAGATCGGTATTTGTATTTTCCAAAGATTACTTATACTAATCTAAGAGTATAAGTAATCTTTGGTATTTTCCAATTTCTACAGGAGAGGGAGGGAACTGCGTTATTTGCGCCCCACTGCCATTGGCGGATCCAGCCCCACGAAAGCGGGAGGGAACTTGGGATTTTTGCCGCCCTGTTAACCCTTTTTTTCTTTTTTCTCTTTCCAACCCCTCCTCCCCTCTTTACCCCTTTTTTCGGCTGAACGGGGGGTGATCACCCCCTTCGCCCCCCGTATCCTCCAACGCCGTCTACTGGCGTCCATGTTTGAAACGTTTATTTGAATTACGCATTTTCGTTCAAATACCGATTAGTTGTATGTAAACACTATGATGGAATGGAGGAAAACTTTTGTCAAATTTGAAATCGGCAGCTGAAATTACTTCGTTACGGATCGATTGCGCTCATTTTGGCCGCGTCGTTCATCGAAATCAACGAGCGCCAATCAGAAGAAGTCATCAGCATAATTGCAAGTCCTTAGCCACTCTAAAAAGAGACGATTTATTGAAGGGAAACGTCCGCCATTCGATGCGTCACGCGCACTATGATCTGAGATCGTCAAATGTGGCCAAAAATCAAAAAGTAAATTTCTCATAAATTTCTCATTAATAAACGCTCGAGACCAATTTTAATCACAGAAAACTCTTGAAACAAGTAATTTAAACTCATAAATGCTAGTTAAAAGTCTTAAACATATCCCGAAACTTTTTCGGTCACGGATTTTTATGAAAATCTCAAAAGTTCTTTTTGGTCCTAGAAACATGAAAAATTGAAAAAAAATTCCCCTACGCCGTTGGAATTATGGCTGGTGCGAAAAAAGCACCTTTGGGATAATACGATGGCATTTGATCTTGTCCAAAATTGAGGTACAAATTTTTTGGGGCGTTTTTTTTCACCCCGGGGTAAAAAGGGTTAAACTACTTAAAATGTCGGAAACATGATTTTTTTGGGCCTTTTTTTTTCCCGAATTTTGCCTCTTTTTTTTTTATCTCAACCATGTCCCTCGCGTCGCCGCGCAGGCTCAGACGAAAAAAGAACTCTCCCCGCAATTAAAGTCGTAAAATAATAATTTCAGATTGGGATGATTCGAGATTTCCTCTTCCTTTCGTTTTGGGTTTACGTTTGTCGCACTCGGAGTCCTCTCCTAATAATCATCAAAGCATTTAAAAAAGAGAGAATTAAAAAGAGAGAGAAAAAGGAGAGAGA
>VMOF01000320.1:28129821-28310538 GCA_011764245.1 Trialeurodes vaporariorum
TCCCTTTAAACGGTCCTCCAAGCCATTGTTTTTTTTCTTCCCTCCTCCCCCTCTCCCCTCTCTATTCCCCCCTCCTCACTCTTTCACTCTCTCTCTATTCTCTTTTCCCCTCCAATCCTCTTATTTCATGCAGCTCATTAGCCATAATAAATGTCCCAAGTTACTGGTTAGAGATATACCTTACAATAGAATTGCATTTTATATATATATATATATATGTATATAAATATATTATATACCTTATCCTTACAGCATAAGTCGCGCAAGAGACCCCAGCAAAACGCTTCAAACGTAAATATGTGTAATTATACCGACAAGTGCAAGTTTTGACGCACAGTAAATCATGTCGGTTAAAACCTGCCAACAAGGTTTCATTCATTTTGTCTTATTAATAATGACACCCAAGTGTAGGGCAAATCCTATATCGGAAATTTTCCCGCCTTTCCTGAGTCACAGAGCTCATAAATCCTTATTCCTAGTGTCCTTATGCAGGTACAGAGAAGGGTGTTAGTGTTTTATCCTAACGTACCAAAGTCTTATCAACGGACATTGTCAGCTGTCCTGTCCTCTTTTATAACCTTGTAGCTCTTCTTCGCTACCAGGTCATTCTCCAGAGCAGTGGCGTAGCGTGCATTTTGGCATCGTTGCAGCTCGTCCATTTAAACCCATGAAAAATATCGAATCATCGGTTGTTCGTTGAACACCTTTGCATTCGACCTTTTACCAGGGTTTCAATGGAGAGTGACCATCAGATGTCCAACGTTTAAGAGGTTTTCTTATCATGTTACAAATTAATGTCAACATTTTTTGCAAGGGGAGGGGGGATAGGGTCGTTTCAAATTACTTGGCCAACTGACTCAGTTTACAATAGATGGAAAACACGATGGCAAACAACATAGTTGCGTAAACTGCTCCTACTGCAGTAAATTGGGTCGATTCTAGTGCGGAATCAATCGAAACAGTGGCGGTCCGTTGGTTCAAGGGGGGGGGGATTTTGAAAACCTGTGAAGATATTTTTTTTTTTGCTGCTCGAATGTTTCAGCCATTTTTCATGATAAAGTAGTGGGAGGGGGAAACTTAAGGGGTAACGACCTTGGTTTTTTCCTTTTCATGAGCCTTTCTCCAAAAAAGTAGAGGCTTGAGCCCTCAAAGTCCCCCCCCCCCATGAACCGCCGCTTAATCGAAGATACTCCGAACATTGCAAAAATTAATCTTTATGAAATGCTTATTTTTCCTTCAGGACCAATTTTGTTGTTAAACAAGAAATATGTTCAGTATGTATGCTTGGATTGGAATTCACATGTTGCAGTTTTAGCAATTCAGAGTTTATTCCCGCAGTTTTCAGCGATCAAACTGCAATTTTAGATAAACATTTTTATGTGCTTTTTTATCCAAGGATAGATACTGTTCTTTCAATGGAATGCAAAATTTCTGTTTTCAGTTTGTTTTCTCTTTTTGTTCGCACAAAATATCAGGGTGGAACACGTGACATATTTCCTGTCCTCTCCTGGCGCAGACACCTATGATGGCCGAGAATGCAAAAATACCAAAGGTAAATATTGAAGGAGATAACCCTTAAAAAATAAATGTAAAATGAAAATCTAAGGGACGAAAAGCAGGGCGCGACCCGGAGAGTCCACTCCTTTTTTTAACGTCTCACATTCAGAGTGCCATTAGGGCACGTAACGAAAGCTCACATCAGTATCCGTACCGTCTTTCTCATATATGAATGTGTCTCTGTGTGAGTGGGCGCCTGTTTGCCAGCCGTGTGCTTGCTCCACGTATGATTAATGTGGCGGGCGAATAAGTGATTAGACGAAAGATGCGCGAGGTAGCGGAATATCGCCTGCTGGTGCCCCAGTGAGAGATGAGAGAGAGAGGGGAGTGGTGAAGGGGGTGGAAGAGAGAGAAGAGCGAGACGCGGAAAGAAAACACAATTTCATAAAAAGCTCTCGAAGCTTGAAAAATTATTTTCGGGGGGCGAGAATGAATATATGTATGGTATATATAGGTATGTTTGTATGCTTAAAAAATTCGTAATGGAAATTGAAGGACAGTGAAATAATAATAATAAAAAAGAAGAAGAAGAAGAAGAAGAAGAAGAAGAAGAAGAAGCACGGGGAGGAACCAAAAGGGAGATGAAAAAAAAAATATTGATACATATTGAATGACCACTGTTAGCAGCGGAGCTTAAGGCTTCCTTTATCAACCCCATCTGGGCCGCGGAAGATACCGTACCCCTCCCCCTCCCTGCCCTATCGACCTCCACCTCTTATCACACTCGCCTGGCAGTCCAAGGGTTTTTCTTCCTGCGCACGGACCTCTCAGGACCTCTCCCTCTCTCTCCCTCTCTTTCTTTCTCTTTCTTTCTCTCTCTCTCTCTCTCTCTCTCTCTCTCTGTCTCTCTCTCTCTCTGTCTCTCTCTCTGTCTCTCTCTCTCTCTCTCTCTCTCTCTCTCTCTCTCTCTCTCTCTCTCTCTCTCTCTCTCTCTCTCTCTCTCTCTCTCTCTCTCTTTTCTCTCTTCCCTCAACTCTTTCTATTCCTTCGCTACCCCACTCTCAATCACTGCTGACATTTATTTTCTTTTTTCATTAATTTTTCGAATTCAGCGTCTAGTTTTAAAAATTGTGGACCAAATTATGAACAAATGATGATCGTCCAAGTTGACCAAGTTATTCTATGTTTTGTTGCGCAATATTTATTTTCTATTAAATATAATGCAAATCGTCTATGCTGAGAAATGGAAGCTTTACATCTCTCTCTCTCTCCTCTCTCTCTTCTCTCTCTCTCTCTCTCTCTCTCTCTCTCTCTCCCTTTACCCTTCCACATATCCCCCCTCCGACTTTCATCCGTAATGTATTCTTTTCGTATGTATTTCCCCGCATTTCCCTTCTCTTTTTAACATATCACCGCTTATATATCTTGAACCTTCAGTAATGCTACTTTTAATGGTCGGTGGATTTTCAGAGAGGGAAAAAAAATTAAATGTATATGGTCGTGGACTGCTCGCAATGCTTTGCTCTCACACTCATACTCACACATCGATCCACATTATATAAATTTGATGTATTACTCAAAAAAACGGGAATATTTATTTTTGAAGAAAATGTGTATTGAATTATTTTACAATTCAAATCCTCGCCGTTATTATCCTAGTTTTAATGGCTTTTTCCTTTTTCTCCTTCTCATCCTCGCGCGGTATAATTTCCCGTCTTCGAATGCATTTCTTTTCGCTTCTTTCTTACGCAGCGACGACTCTTATTTTTCTTCGGCTACATGTTTCTCGCCATTGCCGTCTCTTTTTTTGGTCCTTGGCTCCTGTTTCTTCTCTTTTTCAATACTCCAGACCTCTCTGAAAGTTAGATTTTCGGTCTCGTCTCTTTGTGCTTTCTGTAAGCCCAAATTTACCATCAATTTCACAGTGGCTCAATTGCAGTCCTTTGGCCCTCTCGTGGGGGGGGGGGGGGGGGGGGTTGGGGACATATTACCTCTCTTGCTTCTCCTTCGTTTATTCTCTGGAAACTCTAAAAATCAAAGTCCTTGATGACACTTACGCAAGTTAAGTCCTTTTCAACTTAGTGTTAAGGCAAATTTAGGGGGGGGGATACATTTTGAATGCATTTTTTGTATGTTTTGGGAATTGCCACTTTACGAAAAATATAGTCATGAGATATCCAAAAATAGGTAACATGTGATAAGACATGGAGGAAGATGTATTCGATCCCTTAAAAAAGTTACAGATAAAGATAAAGAAGAAAGACCTAAGTCTCTACGCAGTGAAAATTGTTTGGATTCTTTTTAGACCCCTCCAGCCAGAGTGAAACCTACTATATATTTGTAGGTCGTAGGTAAGGTCGATGTCCCAATTACCGCCACCCTTGAGAAAAAGTTTCTGTAAAATACCTGTAAAAATGTTAATTCTTATCAAATCTAGGACCTGTTTGCACTAGGACCTCTCAAATACATTCCAGTATTATTGAAAAAAAGAAAGTTGAGGTAATCAATCAGGAAAAAAATATTATTAATAAAACTCGAAAAAATGGCCCATGTCCCAATTATCGCCATGTCAAATTATTTGTCCCAATTATTGACAATTATTGTCAGTTGTCCTGACTATCGCCAAACATATTTTCACTGGCTTTTCATTCAAATCATCATGTTTACTGTCAGGAAATAATGAAATAATTAATAATTTAACCTTGTCCCGTAACGAAGATTCTAAGAATTCGGCACAAACAGGTGGTGCTGGGCAGGTGTCCACTTCTGTGATATTTGAAGGGTACAGTGCTGCAAAATATCAACTTCAAACTTTTTCACCAGTTCAGCCAACCTTTGAAAAACACTTATCCCATATTCTCTTAAATTTCCCTGCTAATGTAGGCTTATTTTAAAGAATTAATGAATGGTATAATTGAGACAGTGGCGGTAATTGGGACATCTAACTTACTACACCTTTCACTTCACATGGGTTAAATTCCATACTTCTTCACATAACTAGCATATAATCGGTAAATTTCAAATTAAACCCTGAATAATCAGAAACCAACTCACACATTCAAATGTGAAATGAGAGGTACAGGAGAGTTATTGTGGGTGAGTGCGTGCGCCCCTCTGCCTATAGGAGCATAATTTATTTTGGTCAGGATTTCAATTGAGACATAAGAAGGGCTATGAGGAGAGGGTGATGAGATGCACGCAGACAGGCGGAGAAATAGAAGGGGAGGGGAAGGGGGGGTCGTAGAGGAAACGATTTTCCGGAACAAGACTGATTTCATTCCATCACTTGATGTTTTATCTATCTCCTCTTCATCGAGATGTCTTCATCGAGTTTCAAATAAGACGGACCTGGAAGGTGCTGTGATTTAATGACAGGTGTGCTCTTACGGTTTGAATACCAATTTAACTTCAAGTCTGATTTCTTCGGAAGAGCGCACCTGTTTGTATTTCTTGAAGGATATGCTGGACGGACGCAACTGAGGCATATCATTTTGCCGGTCATTCAGATTCAGCCATCCCAAGCGAGAAGCGAGAAACCAGACGCGAGTCATGGAGTCATCGGTTACATCTTAATTCTCTATTCTAGGGACGCTGCCGCAACGGAATCCATCAACCATCTGAACACCCAGAAATACCCACGAATTAACAACGAAGGGGGCACCCCCTCACTTGCACCCAAAATATGGAAGAAACGAACATGCTTGTCTAAAGAAAAAAAAAAGGATTTTCTATAATCCCCCACCTTACAGAAGAGGACTGGTATATAGAGAGGGTGATTTCACGCCCTGGTAAAAGTGTGACGAAAAACGCATGAAAAATCATACGATTCTACATAAAATTCTCTACGATGTGCTCACGATTTTTTCCCCTTTTCCCTATGATTTTCGATGAGTTTAAGATGATTATCTAGAAGTTTTTTCGTCAGGCGTCAAATAGCGTCGATAGCACCGTCAACAGTATGTAGGTAATACTGAAAGGATTATGAACGATGATGTCCCTTGCTAACTTTTGCTACGTGCGATTAAACGTTTACTTCTTCCGTAACGTAAAAACCAGCAAAAATGAAGATGAATTTATTTGAGGATAGCAAAATTTAGACCAAGACTCACAAAATGTCTTCAAAGTTTAATGCTAAATGGCAGGGCTACGCACTACGCAGGTACCATGGGAGATGCCTGCCTAATTTGAGGCTTTCCTCTGTGTGTTTCTGGAGAGAAAAAAAAGGGAGGAAGAGAGAGAGGAAGAGAGAGAGAGGAGAGAAGAGAGAGAGAGAGAGAGAGAGAGAGAGAGAGAGAGAAACAGGGAGAGATTGAGAGAGAGAAAGGCGGAGACAGAGGCAGCAAAAGAGATAGAGAAAGAGAGAGTGACTGAGACAAATAAGACGGGAATCTCCTATGATACTGGCAATGCGTAGCTTTGCCATCTTTGATCTTAAATGAAGGAGCTATACAGGTTCCATGGGGGGAAGGGGGTCCCCCAGACTAGTCATTCTCTCAAAAGGAAGACACAGAAGAAAGCCTCAAGTGAGCTAGGAATATCCCATCATACCTGTTCCGGCGTAGCCAGCTCCGCCATCACGTCATTAACTTTAAAGTCATTTTGTGAGTCTGAGACTGAATTTCGCTATTTTTTCCAATGTGCTCATCGTAATTTTCGCTGTATTTTACCCAGGGATTATCTGTTCAATCGCGTAGTAGCAAAAGTTAGCAAGAGCCTCATAGGATTGGGTGTCAGAAATGGGGCTCTTGCAAACTTTTGCTGTGAGTAAATGAATAGTCCAATCTGATGTAACAACCAGCAAAAATAACGAAAATCACACTAAAAAAGTCGTAAGTGCACCAATAAACTCACATAACTGCTATAACGGCAAGTTCGTAATGGCGCTTCAACGCAGGTATCATAGGAGATTCCTGTCTATTATGTCACTTTCTCTACGGAAACACAGAGATACGTCTCAATTTAGATAGGAATCTCTCATGATGCCTGTGTCTCACCGCCATGAAGCCCGATTCTGAGAGTGAATTCCGTGAATTTTTAGCGTACTCATCGTCATTTTTACAGGTTTTCATGCAAGAATCAACTCTTCAATCCCCTGTAGGAAAACTTTGCAAGAGATGATAGTTTTTTTTCTTATTTTAGATTCACGGTTTGAGGCCACAAAAACTACGATATCCGTCCACTGTGCGTGTCATCAAGTCTGTACTTAGGATCCAATCAAATCAAATCATTGCTAGACCGCGCATGCGCATCGCGCATCAGTAGCTGCTCCGCCTCCATGCGGCCAAAATCAACACGAGCGTCGGCGTCGCAGTGGAAGCTTGAAAGGTCACAGTGTTGCCTGATTGCGCGTCAATTACTGTCAATAAGAAAGGCCAGAATGGGACTCTTGTAAGCTTCTTGACGGCCTCTCCCATTGGCTCACTTCACTGAGCGTCGGTACCCCCAAACCAGATTTCCATCAAGGGACTCTAGTGGTAAAAGGGCCAACGCAGTGTTGCCATCTTTATAAAATTGGTATATTTCACATTAATTTTAAAAAAAAAAAGTAAACGGGCGGAAAAGTAAATGTGGCAACGCTGGCTCAACGCACACGGAGAAAAAGGTATGTCGATGAAGCACATAAAGCCGGGTCCACACCTGAGCATTTCGCCGCACCACACGGCGTACCGTACAGCATTCGCCCGAATGCGCGCCAATGTGGACGTCGCGCCGCGCCGCGCCGTACCGAATGAGCCATACGTTAAGCGGTACTGACTGTTCGGCCGTGCTCGCTCAGGGAGGCGGCTTTTGTGACCCGAGTCAAAGGAAATTCCGTGTGGCGCGAACGCAGGCGTGGACGCATTCAGTATCTTGTGGACTGTTTATATACGGACGAACATTTCTTGAGCGCGAGTGAACAGACCGAGGCGGTGCTCGTGCACCTTTAGGTGCGACCTGTTCGTCGAAATAAAAAAAAAAATCTCCGCAAAGCCCACACCACATGAGCATGCGGGCGAATGCTCATGCACCGTGCGGTGCGCTGAAATGCTCAGGTGTGGGCCCGGCTTAAAGTTTGTCGAATTTACAGCTGCTGATGGGGCGAGTATGAGTTCTGAGACATAGAATATGTCTTATAAGCACATACGTATGTCGTTCAAAAACATAGAGTATGTCGTTCAAGTACGTAAAATATGCTGTTAGAAGACAAACTCAGCCCAGCAGCTGCAAATTCAACATACTCTATGTGCTTCATCGACATACCTTTTTTTCCGTGCAGTATTGCGAGATGTACCTATAGCTTGATATTTCTCATAAAACATCAATATATGAATTGTGCGGTTTTTAACCTGAAATTTGGCAACACTTTGATCCACGTTTCTCCATACAACCCCTCCCCTCCTCCCCCTTTCTTACCTCTCCTCACACCCTCCTCCTTGTCCTCCTCCTCCTCCTCCTCCTCCTCCTCCTAGCTCCCGCCTCCACCTCCGTTCCGCGACTTGAGTTGACGACGAATTAAAATGAAGCGGCAGTGCTAAAAACCACACCTTATTTTTCATCTGAAAAATCGATTAATCGAGCGTAAAGTTAGTTAACGATTCATCGAACGGGACGGGTCGATTTCATCTGACGGGTGATGACACGACTCGAGCGAGAAGACAACGCAAACGTCAGCACTCAGCAGTCATCGAACAAAACAGGCTGAAAATTACAGCCCCCCCCCCCAATTCTCCACCTCTTTCGCTACAACACATAGTCTGCCTGAAAATAGTTCGTTTTGGGAAAAGAATCGTTCATTTACGAACGCCTAAGCGAGGAGAGCGAGGGTAATGTCGATCTAGATCGGAGTCAATCGATTTTTGTGGATTTATTGGCTGTCCTCTGCATAGCCGTGGCCAGGATATTGTCTATCTCTCTCTTTGCCCATTGAAACGCATGTGTTAGAAAAGGATGGATATAGGGGCAGTCACGTGACTTCAGCCCCTCTTTCGGTCCTTTTCTAACACATGCGTTTAAATGGGCAAAGAGAGAGAAAGAAAATATCCTGGCTACGGCTATGGTCCTCTGTATCAACTAGAAGCGCGCGCGGGAAATTCAAAATTGACGAATTAGAGGTCTGTTACATGTTTACACTAGGGGAACCCCCCAGACCCCCTCTAATATTCTGCGGGAGACCCTCAGACCTCAGGCCCTCCCTTAAGGGGTTAATTTCTGTGTAGGCTAGTTTCAGAATGTTTTGGCAAATTTCAATCAAAATACAAACAGCTATATTTGAAAAATTCCAATTTTAACTATGTTTACTTATTTTACATGTTTCCAATTGATTTCAATGAAAACCTTTTATCCTCAATAACCTGCTTAGAATTTAAAATTTCGTAAAAACAAAAAGAGTCTCTCTGAGGAATGTTAAAAGCAACTTATCTGCAAAATTTGGATGCATATGGACCAATGATTCAAAAGTATTGTCGGAATATAGACCACTGGCGCAACCAGGATCTCTTCCATCTCTCTCATTTCCCATTTGAATGAATAAGTAGGAAAAGGCCAGAAAGAGGGGGTTTTATCCCGTTGTCCATCCTTGTCTAACATACGTTTTTTAACGGAGAAAAGAGAGAGATGAAGAAACTCTCGTTGCGCTACTGATACAGACAGATAGACAGACAGACAGACATCTGCGCCGTACTTTCCCAATTTCTAACTTCGTTAAAGTGAGAAAGTAAAAATCTTCTAAGTCAATCAGATTCTTTGGATTTTAAAATTCTCGCATGCTGAGAATCAGAGGTACGTTTACACGACATACTTGTGTGTATAGTAGGTCTTTTACAAAGCTTTGCTACAGCTATAGAAAAGGTGTGTAGGTATTCTGGTGTAAAATTGCTTAGAAATATAATTCTATTGAAAGCATCAAAAAATATCAAAATTCACTCTCAAACTTAATAAATGCGTTTCGACACAATTCCAAGATGGCTGTCTTATAGTGATAGTGACAATGGGAGAGTTCCATCTAATCGGAAAATTCCACGGTGAAAAAAGTGATTCATATCATAGAGAGCCCATCTACACCTGAATTGAGACTCGCTCTCGGCAAAAGTTCGCAACAGGCCCATTTGAACCAATTATAGGATGGGATTGTCTGCAGTTTCCGTCTCTAATTTGATTAAAACTCTTCATGGATCCTCCAAAGACATCGTATCGAATTAATCGATTATTATATTTGTTTTTCACAGCTAGGTCACTATTTGGACAAACCTTTCGATATGAATCAGTTCACAGCACTAGAAAAAGACATGAACGATTTATTTAAAAGAAAGGGATGAAATCAAACGTTTGAGAGACAAGGATGGAAGTGCAAAAAAAAAAAAAAAAAAAAAAAAAAAAAAAAAAAAAATTTTTTTTTAAAGTCAAAACTGAATTTTGATACTTTTATCTACGTAGTAAACTAGGTTTTTCTCGACGTTTTCTCTCAATATCTCTCCTCAAAAAAAGTCGAGAATAACTCCCCAAATTCGAAAGAGACAAGGGATTAATCTCTCTCACCTATCACATTCAATTCAGCTCGACTGTTAATTACCTTCATTATTTATCGACTGAAGAAAGACTGCGATACTTCTATCTATTCCCCACTTCTCTCTCTCTCTCTCTCTCTCTCTCTCTCTCTCTCTCTCTCTCTCTCTCTCTCTCTCTCTTTCTCTCACTCTCTCTCTCATCCTCGTCGCGTCGGTTTTCCCTTTCATTTTCCCTCCTTTTCTCTCTTTCTCTCCTCACCCCTCCTCCCTCTCTATTTCTTTCCATCTCATTTAATTAGGTTTATCGAGTTAATTTCGTCCTTCTCTCGTGTAATTGCACGGTAATTGCTCTCTAATACACTCGACAACAGTTTGCTGCGCGAGACTCTAAAAACCAAGATAAATTAAGTTTTAGAACGAAATTAAGCGGAGAGTAATCTCTCGATTGATTGGGGGAGGGGAAGTAGAGAACCATTCAACCCGATCGGAAGAAGAAAAAAAGAAACCTTCAAGTCTCATTCTTACGTTTTTTTCTCTCTTCCCCTCTCTCTCTCTCTTTCTCTCTCTCTGTCGCTCCCTCGTCTTTTTGTTAACTTCCCTGCCTTCAGAGGAGAAGGTAACACTTGGTTACCTTGCGGTAATTAGAGCTATTAAGGTTTAGCTTGGGGCAGAGAGAAAAGAAATTGTTCAAATAAAATAAAAACCGACCGAGTGAAAAAAGACTGTTATTGTTCCTTTTTTAATTTATTTAGAGACTTATTAAATAATTAAAATGTAATAAACGCTCAGTTTCTTACATTGTACCGGAGATTGAGGTTTCATTTCTTTGTAAGACTGTTTTTTTTTTATTTTATTTTTTATATTACTATTTTTTTTTTTTTTAGGGGGTGGTGGAGGGGGAGTAGTCATTACATCCCGAGGTTTCCGGCGTTTCCTTTCTCGACCGCAAATCAACATCGATACTTGCAAAACACATCCTATTATATCCACTTGTTTCCTGTTCATTTTTGATGTCCTAGATTTGATTGCAAACTATGAACCTTTCTGAGATATAGTAATTCAAAATTAGAGGCAGATGGGAAAAAATAATCCCTTAAACTTTAAAAGTACCAACACTTTTATTAAAGGAGTGTATGATTTGATAGATGAATGTGATTACACCCATAAGAGATATTTAAACAACACCTCTAGGAAAAATGTGAAAAACATGTTCACTGTTCAGCCCCAAGGTTATAGATTAAATAGGTATGCTTATGTGACTTCGCGCCACAAATTCAGCGGCGCGCAGTTCAGAATCACTGCAGGCAAGATGGCCGACAATAGCAGAAAACGTATACTCTTTGCAGAAAACATTATAAGCTGCCCTCTGCAGGAAAGCAGAAAACAACCCAATGTTTTCTGCAAAGAGTGTACGTTTTCTGCTTTTGTCGGCCATCTTGCCTGCAGTAATTTTGAGCTGCGTGCCGCTGAATTTGTGGCGCGAAGTCAGATGAGCATGCCTCTTTAATCTATAACCTGGATTTAGCCCATCAAACAGCCCCTGTTTTATAGCTTCCGAGCTATAATTTTGGAGCTTGATTTCTCCGTCAATCCAGGACCAATATTATGGATATTTGGCTAAAAAGTTGAGTAAAAAATTACGCAGACCCTGTGGAGATACCCCTTTCAATTCATGCCTTCAGCTCAAAAATTATAAGCTTTTAACCCTTTCAGTAGTTTAATCCCCAAGTTTAATCAGTTAACTCATCGCGTGCTCATGCAAATCGAGTGAGTAGATAAATATTCCTACTCCGCTGTGCATGTTTTTGCCTCCATCGCCAATTGAAGGCGCTATTCGATGCATTTGTCAAAGCTGCCGTTTTGCGTATAATTAATGACATTTTTCAATTCACCGATGATTCCACCAGTTGAAAAAAGATTACAAAGTTCAGTCCAGTGTATGACTGTACTGCACGAAAGTACACGTGCGACTTTATCAAAAGGCTTACGTCTTCCGAGAAGTACGACGTTTTCAATTTTATTCAGATTATATGCCTTGCGTTTTAGATGTTCGGATGTTCGGCGGTAGAATCAATCTGTCACTTTCTTTATGCTTTCTTCCACTGTGGATACACCGAGCGCTTGGTAGATTATGTCATTACTGATATAATTACACTCCTGTGGATCCCCTGAGAACGTTAGAATGTCAATGTGTCATATTGCTGTAGCAAAAGTATGCAACAGACCCGTTCAAGGAAACAAAAATGTTCGGGCCTGGTACGTAACCCATATACGCCCAGAATAATTTGGAAGTTTTAGGTGTTTTTCTCAAGAAATACAATTTGAGAACTGAAAACACGAAAGAATTAAAAACACAGAAATTTTTCGGGGCAGCTAAATTTTACGAGCTAAAAACTCCCAAAATTGGTTTTTTAGTGAAATTGGTCCTAAGTGACTGAAAGGTCCAAAAATATCACAACAGGTGGGTCGCTAACGACCCAATGGGCATATATGGGTTTTAAAGAGTTAAAGTCAAATTCTCAACAAATCACCAATGGCGCTATCTATTGAGCCAGAATCTCACTTCAGACAGGTGAGGAATTACCTTTACTCCTTTGGGCCCCTCCAATCAACAGTCACCACTCTCCGCAGGTCCGTTTGCTGTTGCTCCCGGGGGCCTCATTGCGCTTGTCCATCTTCCTCCGGAGGCGCAAGCGCATTCATTCACGACTCATAATTTTGCATGGCTTTTTAACGCCCATCTCCTACGTCTTCGTTCACATACATTGGCAGACTATGAAAAGCATCCTCTCGCGCGTCATTCTTTCCAAATCTGCTTCACGATTTTTATTCTTTTATTTTTTTATTTTCATTTTTTTCCTATTCCCTTTCTTGTCTTGGCTTGTCTTTTTAGAACGCGATCAAACTCTCATTAAATATATCAGCTAACCGTTCCGTTATTCGACTCGACGATAATGCGGGACAGAGCAGCATAGAATCGGGGCGGGGGGGGGGGGGTTGTGGACCATGGGTGGGGGGGGGGGAGACAATAGAAGTTTCGAAAATTATCTTATAAATCAATATTTTCATAAAAATAAAATGGGTATCGAGAGCCTCCGATTGCGCGAACGCTTGACGAGGTGTTTAGATTTCGGTCGTTTTACGCTTCAATTAGTAATTGAGACAATCTAGAGAAGAAGAGGCCATGAAACATTAGGTGCGCTCTTTATTAAAAAAATTGGATCTACGGTTCAATTTGGATTCCTCCGGAAGAGCGCACTTCACATTTTTTGGGCTCCTCTTTTAAAACACGCGGCCTCAGTTGCGATTTTTTTCTCGTCGCGTTCGCATCAAATCGTTGTTTCCTCCCCAATGCGATGATTGATCGAGCCTGATCTGAGGAAAAAGAAACCCGTTCGTCGAAAGGGAGCTGATTCTATTCTATGATTCGTTCATTTAAATTGGCTGGTTTGTCCATATTCAATACGAGGCATTGAAAAGGTCTGCGGTCACCTGGTGTAAACTTTTGCTGCTTCGCAGAACAGCACTACATCACACGGTAATTTCTAGAATAGAATAGCTTGAAAATAATGCTACACGGGAAATGAAGTTCCGTCCGATTGCGCCAGCTATAGTTAATGTGATTCTATGGCGAACTCCCGAAAATTTTAATCCGATAGATGGCGTTACCTGTCGCTGGCTCCGAAAATAGCCATTTTTTGACGGTTTTTGCCTGTTTTCTCTGAACAGACGAATAATAGATAAAAAATCGAAATGTCAGCACCTGCTTAATTTTTTGAGCCATAAACGGGCCAAATTGGTTCTAAAATAAAGGCGTAACTATGCAAAGAAAAAATCAAGTGTAATTTGGAGTTGTATCAGCAAAGATTACAGGTGAAACCGAAACCTGTAATCTTTGCTGATGCAAACTCCAAATTACACTTGATTTTTTCTTTGCATAGTTACGCCTTTATTTTAGAACCAATTTGGCTCGTTTATGGCTCAAAAAATCAAGCAAAACATTAAGCAGGTGCTGACATTCCGATTTTTTGTCTATTATTCGTCTGTTCAGAGAAAACAGCCAAAAACCGTCAAAAAACGGCTATTTTCGGAGCCAACTACAAGTAACGCCATCTATCGGATTAAAATTTTCGGGAGTTTGCCATGGAAGGGGGGGGGTGTTAACTTTGGGAAAATTTATACCAATAGTTGGGGGAATCTTCGACAACTTTTGAGTCTCCTTCATCGTTCAGTGCGAATGTCCCCAAATTTGACGATATTTTCCTAATGGGGCTCTTGCGAACTTTTGCTGCAAGCAAATGAATAGATAAATCTGATGTTAAAACCAACGAAAATCACATTTGAAAATTCTAAAATTCAGTAATAAACTCCGGAAACAAGTATAATGGCAGGATCGTAATGGTGGAGCTACGCAGGGTAATTAGTCACTTTCTCTACGGAAACACAGAGATAATAAGGCTCAAATTAAAAAAAAAAAAAAATAATAAAAAAAAAAAATTCTCCCTGGTATTTGATCAAGTTTGCCCTCCTCAGGGACGGCTCGCACGCAATGCGGCAACAATGTTTGCTCTTCATTTGAATCAATGTGAAACAGTCGAATGTCGGTGAAGCAGCGCGTCACTATCGAATCGATTGTTGTACGTAAAATCAAATGGAGGTCAAACATTGTTGCCAAATTGCACGAGCCGCCGCTGGCCCTCCTCGCGCGTATGCACCAGAATAATTTACCCTGATGGTAAAATTGTAATAGGCATATTTTTTCGTGCGTATGCAATGCAATGCTTCCTATTATACGCACAAGCGAACTTCCTATTAAGCAAACGAATCCGCGACATTGTGGCGGAAAATCAGTAAGTTAAAATCACCCAAAATGTCATTCGGGTGTGCAAAATACGGATGTAATATCGAACCGAACGTTAATTTAAAGTAAAAAAAAAAATAAAAAAAAATAAAAAAAAAGAACTGCGGATCCCAGGCAACACTGGATCTTGGATCTAGTACGTCATGACACGTGATAATGAGAGAATTTTCGATGTTCACGGCTGACCGACTGGGCTCACATCTTGAAGACTACCTGTCTCGACTCGCAGTAGTTGCTATTGATTAATAATTAAAAGAACAAAAAAAATTACGAAGGTGGAAGACTAACAAAATAATGTAGGGGGGATAAAAAAAAAAAAACAAACAAAAAAAACAACAACAACGAGAATTGTTTCGGTTGACTGATGGAAGCAAGAAGAATGGATAATGAACCGATGCCTAGGCTTGGGCATGTATAGATGATGTCATACCTTAATTACGTAGGTTTTTCGAAATGAGATGATACAAACTGCTGCAGTGAGTTGTTAGCACGTTATTTTTCAGATAGTGAAAACCCCGAATCTCATCCGCGACAAACATTACGAACACTCCAAAAATGACCTTAGCTATCTCATCAACCGCCCTCAGCCACACCTACAAAGTAGTTTGCTGCTCTTTGCAGGTAGTCGGGTCGGTCCTGACCACACCATATGTTCCCAGTTTGTTGCTAAGCTCCAAGGTTATAGATTAAAGAAGTATGCTCATCTGACTTCGCGCCACAAATTCAGTGGGGTGCAGTTCAAAATCACTGCAGGCAAGATGGCCGAAAAGAAAGCAGAAAACGCATACTCTTCGCAGATTAAGCTGCCCTCTGCAGGAAAGCAGAAAACAACCCAATGTTTTCTGCAAAGAGTATTCGTTTTCTGCTTTTGTCGGCCATCTTGCCTGCAGTGATTTTGAACTGCGCGCCACTGAATTTGTGGCGCGAAGTCACATGAGCATACTTCTTAAATCTATAACCTTGGCTAAGCTCTACTTTACTAATCAATCGGCGCTCACTGCTGGTATATAACTTGCTAGCAAACCATAACTTCGTAGGTGTGATAGAGACTATAGTTACATATTGCTGAGTGCCTTAAAAAATAGAACAATGCGGCACTCATAGCACTGGCCCTTTGGTTGTTCAGACTATAGGGTTGTTTACAAGCCCCCTCCGGTTCTGATGACCAATCAAAATGTTCATATAATACATATTAAAATTGAATGGTTGTATTTGACTGACCGCTGATTTCCGTAAATTTCAGGAACATCAGCACTTGTGAGCATACTTCAAGGAGATTCTCTTAAATTTTCAAGCTGAAACACGTACTCCTATGAATAGAACCGGGATATTTGAAATACGAAAGTTCGCATTAGAGTACGAGTCACAATGAGTGCGAGTGAGGCAGATAAGCATGCCATCACTCGCACTCACTAAGCTTGTGGCGAAATGAACTTCCAATATCACAGATTTAATTAGAGCTCGTTCCAGAAGTGTAGGCGGACCTAAACCATAATATTTGGCACATTTTCAAATTTAAGTCCTCTAAAATAAAACCGAACTTGCCTCTGACTTTATTCTTTTGCGTTTAAAGTGTTCCTCGATGAAAAGTGAACACTCAATTTCATTTTCATTCATTTTCATCGAATAACATCAGAAATAATGTTGACAAATTCCAAAGATTATCAGTCTAGGTCCGCCTACACTTCTGACTACCTCTATCAATCAGTTTTCTTCATTTTGAGCTCGAAAAATCCACATAAAATGGGGCTGTTGCACACTTTTGCTATAAGCGATTTAACTGTCGATTCTGGTGTAAAAACCTCGAAAAATAACAATGGCAGCACTAAAAACTTCCGAAATCCACTCTTAAACTCAATAAACGCTTTTATTTGCGAGGGCGTAATGGTGGCCGAGGGCACTAACAATGGAAGATTCCTATTTTAATTTCGTCACTCTTTCTATGCTGACAAGGATGATTTACAGAATAATTAGTCATCAGAGTGATGATTCACATCCGATGAGTACCGCAACACTTAGTAACACCGGTGTCAAATGAAAGTCGTCTCTTATTGGTCACTTTTGATGAAGTTACAGTATTGTTAGATGGGAATCTCCCATTGTTACTGCCCTCAGCCACCATTGCGCCCTCGCAAATAAAAGCGTTTATTGAGTTTAGGAGTGGATTTCGGAAATTTTTAGAACTGTCATCGTTATTTTTGAAGGTTTTTACACCAGAATCAACTATTGAATCACTGTATAGCAAAAGTGTGCAACAGCCCCATTATCAACCAGTCTTGTTCATTTTGAGCTCGAAAAATCCACATAAAATTACTCAAAAGCCTACGTCCTTGCATTTAGCATTTTCTTCTTGGTTTATTCAAAATGCCTATAACGCGACTTTCTCCAAAAGTGACTTGTGAGACTATTCATCGGATTGAAACCTTGGAAAGTTTCGCGTGGAATCAACTTCACTATGATATTTCTTCCTTTTTTTTTAGCTATAGAGTGATAGTAATCCACGATAATTTTTACGACGACGTCGAACTAAAACAGTGGATAGCTTACCTAATCACCGAACTTCCTAGCCTATACGAAGGTGTCTCCATTTGGTAACTCATTCACGCTTCATAGATGCGCACGCGCGGTGTTTCTCGACTGCGCAGGGCTGTGTAGTGATGAGCGATGAGTGATGCCACATTTTGTTTGTTGGTGTGTGGTCCTTCAGTCGGTCCACCGGAACCGCGGACGGATCTATGATCCACGATCAATGCATGGGCGGTGAAGAAACTTAGAAAAAAAAAAGAGAAAAAAAATGACCGTAAAGTTACCGTACATAGCGTATAGATATACATGCACATGCAAGTACCATCCACAGTGTAAAAATCCAGTAGAGTTCAATTATATTGTAATCAGCCGCGCAAGTTTCACCTGTAAACAAGTGCTGGTCAAATCCTTCGTATCTATTGTCTTCGTGCCGCGGGCGTTTGGTATAGCGTTGAAAATGCTGTGCTACCGTAACTTGCAAAAACGACAAATATCCACTCTCGAGTTTCATAGCACTTACAGCGTTTTTGCTCTGTACAGTGTCCGGCTGTATGCATTCTGAGTACTTATTGCTATAGCTTCAATGTTATTTAGTCCCTTGAACGGGCGAAATTTCACGAGAGATTCTCCATTTGTGACACAACTTATCCTGCTACCGTAGAATCACCCATAAATGATCCATTGCGGGGGGGGGGGGGGGGGAGTGTGGGTGAATAACAAATGGAGAGAAAGATAATTAAAAAACGAAGACAGTATACTGAACCATGGTGAGTATTAAAAAAAAAAAAAAAACAATACAAATCAACAACAACAAAAAAGTACCAAAAGCACAACAATGTGTCAACCGAGGAAATTTCTGATACCGTTACCAAAATTCTGGTATTGGTACCGTAGTTCTTGAAGTTTTTGTGGAAATTCTGGAGCTATGGACGGATTCTGATTTAAACACCAGAATTTCTTGGCAAGAGTGCTAGAAATCGCTCCGTTAACATATTCTTAAGCTTCTAGTATTATTAGAATGGGTCTGTTGCAAACTTTTACTACAGCGATTAAGAGAGTTTAATCTGATGTAAAATCGCCTGAAAAGTCTATTGCTGGCATCAGAAAGTCATAAAATGCAATAATAAACTCACAAGAGGCGTTTAATGAAATCCAATGGCGGAGAAATATCGAGCAATTTGTATGCATGCACCACGAACATCCAAGGATAGCCAACCTTACAATATCGAACACAACCAATCACAACGTAAACTAACACATAACCTCTACCTCCAGAGAGGTTGTCAAAGTTGGCCATACTTGGATGTTCGTGGTGCATGCATACAGATTTCTCGATATTTATCCGCCATCTTGGATTTCATTAAACGCCTCTTGTGAGTTAATTATTGCATTTTATGACTTTCTGATACCACCGATGGACTTTTCAGGCGATTTTACATTAGATTAACCACTCTTAATCGCGTTCTAGCAAAAGTTTGCAACAGACCCACTTTTATCAGTGCGTATAATTTACCTCTCTGAATCCAACCTCAAAATCCTCCTGAGCACCTGAGCCGTTACGCCATGGTTTTCTTCCAGACTGCATCTCTATATAAAAGGCGCAGCTTGTCGGTCTCAACTCTTTCGCCCGGATCCAAAATATCACACGATTACAGACGCAGCAAGAGCGATTTTAAATACACGGCGGAAGAAAGGCTAGACAATAAAGAGTAGCTGGCACTGGCATCCAGTATCTCTACCTCAGTCTAGCTAGCGATGAAACTAATTACAACGGAGGAGATACCATGGTTACGGAATTTCATTCATTTGAGCAGCGCTCCGCTGCCTGGGTTTTGGTCCCTTTGAAAAAAAATAAATAAAATAAAAAGTTATAAGTACACTTAAACTATTTATAAAAAAGAAAAAAAAATAACTCATTGTTTCCAAAGATTCTCCTCGTCTTCTCTTTAATAATGAAAACGCATTAGCCGGAGTGTGTCGGCCGTATGAGATTGTGATGCCAGGTCTGATTGTTCTTACGGTAGCCCCCTGATTCGGCACACACCCCAGGGCGGCGGGACCAGAGTGCTACTGGAATTCAGATCTCCTACATTCTCACACTTATACATCCATGTTATACTCACACTCACCTTCGGGCAATTATCCTTACATACGTCTGATGTGTCTCTTTTCTTCTTCCTCATCATTCTTTCCTTCTCTCTCTTCTCTCTCTCTCTCTCTCTCTCTCTCTCTCTCTCTCTCTCTCTCTCTCTCTCTCTCTCTCTCTCTCTCTCTCTCTCTCTCTCTCTCTCACATGAAATAGTCTATCTTATGGGAGCTTTTGTCTTCTCTCACAACCACATAATGCTTGGTTGTCGCAGGTTTGACAAAAGGTCCTGGTTATTCACTTCTCATTCACTTTTCGTGTCCTGAGTTGCCATTTTTCGGATATTTATCCGATTTTTTCCCCGTTTGACTTAATGAAAAAGTTGGTGATTTCCAGGAAAATTTGGCAACATTGTTCGTTCCCGTCTTGTCACATCATCCAAACTGACGGGTAGTCGTTGCTATGGTGACTATAAAGACCAGCGAGGGACGCTCACTGGAAGCCTTCGATCTCTTTGATGAATCTCTGATCGCTTTAGATGACTTCGATGAAGTTTATTAGTCAGTGATTAAGAGAAGTTAAGAAATGAATGCCAAGGCTAATATCTCATGGTTGGCTCTCTATTGTGGAAGTCTGGATGAAAATGAATCAATAAGAGAGATGGGGTGAGGATGCTTCTGTATTTTTTTTTTCTTAAGACCTCCTTGCAGTGTCTCTCAGCTCCAGCTCTCCTGTCAATCAGTTCTCTTTTCTGATTTCCTTGTGTTCTCGTGCTTAATTGGCCACGGCTCCTGGGCTTTTGACCGCTGTCGTTATTGAGATCGAGATAATTTTTTTTCTTTTTCTTTTAAGTCCATTGATTTCGGAGATCAATTGATTGCCAGGTCTCCCGAGCTAATTTGTTCGGATTTTTTGTCTGCCCGATGTTGCTCTAGAGTGAATCTTGTGGAGCTCATACATCAAGTCCAGGCTGAGATGACGTGGACTCAAGAATGGGTCTGTTGCAAACTTATGCTATAGCGTTGTAAAGGGTCGATTTCTATGTAAAATTCCGTGAAAATCACATATTGAAAGAGTCTGGAAGTTTTAACATCTACTCACAAACTCATTTGATGCGTTAAAACTAAATTACAAGATGTGGTTCGAAAGAGCGAGTGACAATGGGGCTCATCGCTAATACAGTGACATTTTTTGGAAAACTTTTCAGCAAGTATAGATTTCGGCCGAAAGTTTTGGGAGAGTCCTCTATGTCATTGGTAATACCCAGATGCAATCAAGCAATCGAACCTTGGCAAAACTTGGGGAGAGAAAATATCACTCCCTTGTAGTTGGAAGAGTTCCCTTATCAAAATTTAGTAAATAAAAACTAACCCAAAGATGCTTTGATGAGTTCAGACCGTGAAAAAAAGAAAGGAAAAAATGAACTGAACAGTTATCAGAATTATCAGATACATACATTAAAATAATTTTCAATTTTTTATGATCCAGAACGAACTCGATCCGAGCATCCATCATAATTTGAAGAGTAGGGAGAGAGTGAGAGAGTGAGAAAGAGAGAGAGGGAGAGAGAATGGGAGAGAGAAAGAGTTAGTGGGAAAAAGGGAGAAAGAGGGAGAGGGAGGAGAGAGAGAGAGAGAGAGAGAGAATGATGAAATAAGGTAGAGAGGGAGGGAGTTTACACTAACAAGGGTAAGAATTTTTCCGATTTACTCTAGCTTCACGAACGAGCTATTTAGCGCAGTCATTTATAGTTGCGGTCGCGTACTTAAGACACAGGGCTCTAATTACTATGAGAGGCAGATTTTCATCAAACAAGCGGTTAAGTTCGATACAGATTACTCCTAACTAAAATTTACAGTGTGTTTCAAAAGCCCTTAACTGTAGACCTATAATTTGCAAACTGGAAAACCATGAATTCTATGAACACGCACAAGATTACGTTTTTGAGAAATGCTCGAACCAATTGAGGTACTCGCCGGCGGGAAAAGAACCCATAAAATGTGAGGTGTGCTCTTACGAGGATATTTGTCTTGCAATCCCACTAGAGTTTCTGCGGACGAACGAACCTCGTTTTTTACGAATCCTGAACCCTTGATCATCTCTATCAATGTCTAAAAAAGACCCTTCCAGAAACGCTATCAACAACAGTGTATACAAAAAGCGCAAGAGCTTTTGCACGATGACCGCTGTCTGGATCTCTAGTCCCGCATCAAGCCGTAGACTTTTGAACCACCCTGTCATGAAGAGCATAGGCTGATTTCCATGCTTTAAAACAATTATTTGCTATTACGGGCGCAACTCTTTACCTGTTAATCACTCACTGATTAGTGTTTCCGACGACCCAATGCAAAGCGACGCGATGCTACGTAGAGCGGCGCTAACCCCCCCCCCCTCCCCCCTCACCCCACCGATCCACTCACGGCGCCTAGTTATTCTGTTTTCGCATGTTGGCTACCAATAAATTCCATTTCAAAAGCGCCAGCAGCTCACCGAAGAACAAGCGTTAATTGTTTTCCAACAGGAATTATGTTGTCTTGTTACAACTACTTTTAGAGATTTTCTCGGGAACGGTCGCGTTATACATGTTACAAAAAAGTTATGTTTATTTCTTCATTCAGTGCGTTTTCCTCTGGACCTCTTGGAAAGAAATAAAACTGATTCAGTCGTTACCTGTGGCGTATGCAGGATTTTTTTTTTTTTAGTAGGGGTTTTGAACTGATGAGCGTTTGACTGAATATTATTTCCCTCTTCCCCTCCACCCCAAAAAATCGGAGGTATGTTAGCTCCCCCTCCACCATGCGGACACCACTGGTCGAGACAACTGGGTCGTCCAGCAAACAATGGCGTACCGTGCAATTTGGCAACGTCGTACAGTGTCCATTTAAACCCCTGTGAAAGGTTGAATGCGAAGGTGTTCACCGAACTCCCAATAGCTCGATAGTTTTCATGGGTTTAAATGGACGAACTGAAGCGTTGCCAAATTGCACGCTATGCCACTGTCAGCAAACCATATTTCATGAATGACTCATGCACGGTAGCATTTGTGGTTATTCTACTTTGTAGTTTTATATGATAATCTTTGTCAGGCGTGGTTTGAACAGAGCTGCTGTTTTGCGTATAAATAATGGCATTTTTCAATTCACCAATGATTCCACTGGTTGAGAAAAGATTAAACAAATCAGTTCAGTGTGTGACTGTAAAACACGAAAATACTCTAATCTGTAATCTTTTCTCAACCGGTGGAGTCGTTGATGCGTTTAAAAAACTTGCGGATATTTTAAATAAATTAAAGGAATTTCCACCTCTTGAGAAAAGATTACAGATCAGAGTATTTACTCGCATTACAGTCATACACTGAACTGACTTGTGTGATCTTTTTTCAACCGGTGGAATCATCGGTGAATTGAAAAATGTCATTAATTATACGCAAAACGGCAGCTCTACTTTGAACTATCATTGTTTGTTGATAGTGTTCATTCTCGTTGGAAAAATTGCTCTCTTACTTTCACAAGAAGTTTTTTTTTTTTTTTTTTTTTTTTTTTTTTTTTTTTTTTTTTTTTTTTTTAACGCAGATGGTATAGGTAGAGTTTACAATTTCTTACAAGTATTTATATAAGTATTAACAGATCATCTAGGAGTTACCCTAAATTTTATTTAGCCAAACGTGCCTGGTAAACTAATTAATTAACAAGAAAAGTATGAATGATTGAGATGGAATTTTAGTGAGTGGCAAATGAGAAAGAGATTTAGCAATTTTGACATTTTAGTAATTTTGAAATTTTAAAAATGTTGAAACTGGGAACTAAAGACATTTAGAAATTTCGAGGTGAACGACAATCAAGTGGCGTGTGTGGCGTCAATAGACTGTTGCATTTTGAGGAGGAGGAGATGCAAGATGTGAGATACCCCTTGGAAGTTATGGAGAACAGTTGGTGGGGAGAGGGGGGGTCCGGGGCGCCTCTCCTGGACAATTTTGAAAAGTTAACTTGTCTCATCTGACTAAATGTTTACCCTCCATAGTACATTTTTAAAGGTTCAAAGGCTCAGGTACAAATCCAAGGATCGGTATCTTTACGGGAAACAACGAAACATCGAATACTGCTGACCAATCAGAATCCTTTGATGAGTCTTCAGTGTCACGAAAGAATTCTGATTGGTCTGTCTTGTTGTTCCGATCCTCGGATTTGAACCTGATCCTTTGCACCTTCAAAAATGCACAGTAGAGAGGGTGTAATTTTCGTCAGAGACAATTATCTTTTCAAAATTTTCCAAGAAAACTTGGAAACATTGGAAGCTCCTACGAAACTTCTGCGAGGTGAGGACCAATGTGGAAGTTCGACTGACGAAACAATGAAGCCGAAATCTCAATGGTTACATCAGAACTGTTGCCAATTCTACAGCTCACATCCAAACCTGGTCTTAAAATAACCTGATCTTATTTTTTCGTCACTGGGACTCTTACAAACTTTTGCAGTGACCAAATTCATAGTCCAATCTGACGTCAAAACCAGCAAAAATCAGGAAAATCATATTGAAGAAGTCTAAAATTCAGTTAAAAAACTCAAAACTGCTATAACGGCAAGATCGTAATGGTGGTTCAACGCAGGTATCATGGTCCTATCTAATTTGCCACTATCGCTACGGAAACACAGAGACATGTCTCAATTTAGACAGGAATCTCCCATGATACCTGCGTTTCTCCGCCATTCATCCCGATTCTGAGAGTGAATTTTGTGATTTTTCAGTGTACTCATCGTCATTTTTACAAGTTTGTATGCAAGAGTCAACTCTTCAATCGCACCTTTAGCAAAAGTTTGCAAGCGAGCGTCATTAAAGTAAACGAAGATCAAGAATCAGGAGTGGAATACGTAATTACGTAACTATCATAAAAAGAAAGTAACAATTTTGCCTACTCGTAAAATTGAAGGCGCACCTTACGACCTTTAAAAGTAGTTTTCTGGCTTCATTTGAATGTCGACTTGCCGCACTCAACTACTCAACACATTTGAGGATTTCGGCCGTAAATCGATCAACATTGATTCGCTCGGAAAGCGAGTGCTAACTGATCACGTAGCAAACTTTTGTCGCGGATAAGCCGAGAGAGGGTGCGCGCGAGGCAATCGGGAAAAAAACGGTGTTCGCCTTAACACACTGATAGCTGCAACAGAGTCAACATTACACAGCTCAGCATCTTAGTCGCAACCAGGATATTACCTTTCTCTCTCTTACCCCCATTTAAACGCATTTGTTAGAAAAGGATGGTTGAAGATTTGATTTGTTAGAAGTGGCTGTCACGTGACTTCAGCCCTGTTTCTATCCTTTTCTAACACATGCGTTTAAATGCGCTAAGAGAGAGAAAGACAATGTCCTGGCCACGGCTATGTTCGGCATGCGTTCCTCGCTCAAGGTAGAGGAACAAATATTGTTGGACAGCATAAACAAAGAGTAAAGCGGGAACTCTCAGATCAGAAACGGGGAAGGAATTTTATGGTCACTGATAAAGTGACGGCAGCCAACACATATAGTTCTTTACAATGAGGGAAAAAATAAAATATTTCTCCTGTGCAGGCATCGAACCGCAGGACTCCACTCCCTTTGGTGCGGTGTTTAAAAAAAAATAGAAACACACAGTCGGTCGTACATGCATGAAAGCGGCGCAATAAGCAACTGATAAAATTTGCCAGAAGATATAACTCCCGCGATTTGAGATGTATTGTTTTCGACAAGCAGAGCCTCTTTTTCTTTCTATATTGGAGCGCGTCGGCAAGTCTCTCTTTATCTCTCTCTCTCTCTCTCTCTCTCTCTCTCTCTCTCTCTCTCTCTCTCTCTCTCTCTCTCTCTCTCCCTCCCTCTCCCTCTCTCTCTCTTCAGCTCAGTGGCTATTCGCTTTGCGTACTGACATTCAATACTACCCTCTGTTCCAATGATAATTTTGTTCCTCGATTTTCTATAATCGTTATTTGAGGCTGCCATGACAAAGCTTCATGTTTATTCTATTCCTGTTTATATGTATATTCGAAAATTGATTTTAAGTATCCTATCTTTTAAAATCACTTGAAAATTTGAAATTGAGATGATTAGTATAACAATGACGTTGAAATCAGGAGGGTAGGGGGTGGTTATGGCCGAGGTGAATCTCCGTCCCTCGAAATCGTTCGATTGCCACTAAGGTTGAAAAATTCTATGCAAGGTTTGAGCTAGAATCACCTGTATCATCAAACTTTGGTTTGGAAAATCTGGAAAATACTCCGGACTTTTCCTTTTGAAATTCCAATCCATTGATTGGGAGTTTTTGAAATGGGTCTGTTGCAAACTTTTGCTACAGCAATAGAGAGTGTTAAATCTTAAGTGAAATCACGTGAAAAGTCCTTTGGTGGTATCAGAAAGTCATAAAATGCAGTAATAAACTCACAAGAGGTGTTTATTAACTGAAGCGCTCTATAGCGGCCTCTATAGTGCTGTAGCAAAAGTTTGCAACAGACCCATTGTATTAAAATCAAACGTTGACCTTCAATGTCTAAAACACGAAAAATAATTTTGTCCTATGGGTTGCGTCAAGAGACTCAGTTCTTTACATGGGCGCTGGCATATACAGGGTGTAAAAAAAAAAGGAGCAGCTCCGAATAACTCAAGTTTGGGTTCGAATTTCAAAAACCGCTGAAACACGGGCTCCATTATTTTGAGCGGGACATCTTTTAGGGGGGGGGTTGCCAAATTCCAGGCCCCCCCCCCAGGGGGGCGGGTCCGGGGGTCACCGCCCCCCTAAATCACATTTCTCAAATGGTGAACCCTGATTTTTATTACATAACTTTAAAGAACATCAAATTCTAAGCATTTTGGCGCAAACCGCAGGTCGATATCATTTTTCGTGTTCGAGATATCGAAAGTCAAAGTTCGATTTTGACCCATTTTCAAAAATTCATAACTCCCACTAAAAAAGTCGGAATTTAAAAAACTATTAGCTTAAAATGCTCTACAAAACAAGTCCTTTTCAGAAAAAAATACAAGTGTCAAGGAAATTTGAATTTTAGGCTCCGAAAAAAATATTCAAAATTTTCGACAATTTTGAATCGGCGATATTCTTGTAAAACGGCCAGAATCGACAATTTTGGCTTAAAACCTGTTGGCTGAGTCCAAATGAGCGATGCAAAGCTCTCAAAAGTCCCCAAAACCCCATTAAAGCCCGAGAGAGAGGTGTTTCCTGACTCTAAATTTAGCAGTGTTCTCAATACTGAGTTTGATCATTTTAAAGGTAATTTTGAGACTTTCTTGAGCTTTTAAGCGCTTTGCATTGCTCATTTGGACTCAGCCAACAGGTGTAAGCCAAAATTGTCGATTCTGGTCGTTTTATAAGAATATCGCCGATTCAAAATTTTCGAAAATTTTGAATATTTTTTTCGGAGCCTAAAATTCAAATTTCCTTGACACTTGTATTTTTTTCTGAAAAGGACTTGTTTTGTAGAGCATTTTAAGCTAATAGTTTTTTAAATTCCGACTTTTTTAGTGGGAGTTATGAATTTTTGAAAATGGGTCAAAATCGAACTTTGACTTTCGATATCTCGAACACGAAAAATGATATCGACCTGCGGTTTGCGCCAAAATGCTTAGAATTTGATGTTCTTTAAAGTTATGTAATAAAAATCAGGGTTCGCTATTTGAGAAATGTGATTTAGGGGGGCGGTGACCCCCGGACCCGCCCCCCTGGGGGAGCCTGGAATTTGGCAACCCCCCTAAAAGATGTCCCGCTCAAAATAATGGAACCCGTGTTTCAGCGTTTTTTGAAATTCGAACCCAAACTCGAGTTATTCGGAGCTGCTCCTTTTTTTTTTACACCCTGTATATTCTAAGGGGGGGGGGGCTTCAAAACCAAATTCCGGGAGGGAGAGGAGCCCTTGATTTTCTAAAATATTTACCTCTTGAGAACGAGTGTAAAAAATTAATATTGGGAAAAATATGCGTGTAAATCGGTACTTTCCGACTACCGGGTGGAGTGGAGGGGGGGGGGTTGCCCAATTTTTGCCCCCTTGCTGGGCTGCGAGACCCATAGTTCTTTGCACCCTTTCAAATTATGCAGTATAAATCAAATTGGGGTACCCAGTTGAAATATACTATCTACTTTCAGACACCCTCCCCCACCCTTTTGACCATACCTAAAAGTTTGTCGTGATGATAGTTGACCACAGTCTACAAAATTTCGTTTTTTAATCTCAAACTGTGGAATAAATACCGTTTGACCAGACGGTCAAAACTCTCTAAATAAACTATAAAAGTTGTATACATTTATCAAAGAAAAACAAATATATCTGGGTAAACCCCTATCAAGCTTTAAAATTGTTAACATTTTCCACTCATAAAAACAAAGCTCTCTTCCGTTTTATTTTTGAGAAAATTAACTTTTTAAAAGCAATTTTGATTGTAAAAAGGAAAGAAAGACTACAGCCCGAAACGCGTTTTGACATTGAAATTTGACAACGTCACTTGCAGGTAAATTTCAAAATGAGATCCATTACACGTTTGGAAACCGTGTAATGCCCTCTGTTATAAATCAATAATAAAATCATCCATTATAACGGGAAATTACATACATCCAGTGGCGTGGCCGGGAATTTGGGGGGGGGGGGGGGTCCCGAACCTCAAAATTTGGTAAAATGTCTCTGAAAATGCAATTAGTTACCTTTTATTGAGGCAATGTTAAGTGTCGGGGGGGGTCTTGGATGTCTGGGGAACCCCCCCCCCCCCCCCCCCCCCCCCCCCGGGCTACGCAACTACATACCTTTCAGCAAAGTGTGTGTTTTCCAATCTGATTTCCTTTCAAAAGTTTACGTAATGTAATATTGCATTTCAGTCAGATTTTTCATTAGAATGGAAGGTTTTTTTTTTTTGGGAAAAAAATGAGAAACCAAAAAAAATTAAACAATGCGATTGTGATAAGGATAATTTTATTAGAAATTAAGTAGTAAAACTAATTAAATAATCACTGAAGTCAGAAATTCAGAAGACAGGTTGTATCGGACGAAACATTTTCAAAATATTGGAACAAGAAACAAATGAAACACGCTGAAAATCTCATAGATTTTGGGGAATAAGAAAATAAAGAAAGTAAAGATGGTGTGACAGCGCGCTTCGGTCATCCGCCCGTCGATTCAAATTGTCCCGCCTCGACGCCATCAGCTGATGCTCAAGGCCGTGTTTTGCTGTCATCACCCGGCGCCACGCGGATCGAAACTCGTGATTCAACTCATATCTCATAACATAACCTGCAAAGCAAAACAATAACAAAGTTAATGCTTCGCTGATGTGTGTCTGTGTTTCTTGGCGCGTTAGTTTGTTTATCCTAGCATTCTTTTCGTGTATTTTATCATGGTATGATTTATACTTATTCCTTCCTCTGTAATTCTGTCTACCATTTGTAAGAACGCCCGTGTTTTGGTTTCGTTTCGAAGAAGATCCAAGTAGTGTCTTATCTCACAGTCAGCTCAGCTGAATCTTATCAGTGCGAATTGGAATATTTCCATTTCAAATTATTTTACGAAATTTGACCAGTGAGAATGATCAAAGCTCTTTCCTTTAACTCACCCATTTGCTGAGTTTTTTGAGCCCTGTTTTTGTAGGTGTTTTCCGCTAGCATTAAAATCACGATCAGTGTGAACGCGTGTGAGCAACCGTTTCTCTGTGTTTTCAGGATTGAAGATAAAACCAATGGTGCAAAACAAGTCATGTTTCAACCGAGAGGAAGGATTGCTAGAGCTATTTATCTAAAACAAATATCAGATGGAAAGTTAGGAAGCATTGATAAGTCTAAGGTTAGTACACAAATTTCATGTCCAATTGGTTTTATTATGGAAACGTTTATAACTTAGAGGTTGTTTTAAATAAGTTGGTATTTGATAGTTTATGGTGTTTAGAATATGCTCTTGTGTTCATGAGTCGTCTCGACGAATGAGACTTGTTTAGGTGCAAATCACGTAAGAACCGTCAGATGTCAACTTGTTGATGCTCAATGGAATAGCACTCTACCCGAGGCTAATTTTCTATACTGGAATGGTCCCGAATGCTACATTTTTTCTGTATTTAGGCAGTTTGGTTCGAGTATTCTACAATTGAAACTGCACAAGTCAACCTCTCTAAATAGTCTGTCCTTCCACTGATTACCTTTACTTTAGACCAACTGAGAGTAACCACAAGTAACGTGTTCCGTCATTTTTCACTAATGAGAAAATGAGCCTCTCGATAAAGCTCAAGAAACCTGACAGGAATCAGAGGGTGAACATTTACTCGAGACTGCTGTTGCTCATCTTCAGAACCTGAGCTTTTATGAGCAGCAATCTCTACTGTTAAGATTAACTCAGTTTCACTGATGATCCGTCAGTTTTTGCCCCATACTAAAGTACATATTTGCGCAAACTTTAGCAGAAGCTGAGAAACCAGCCGCAGCTTTACCTAGTTGTGTGAGGTACTAGCTCTGCTCCATCTGTTCCTAACTACATAGGTGTATTGTCTTATTTTTCTGATTGTCTCACAACTCTTTCATTCTTGTCTGGAATAATTGGTTCTTACCTGTGTGTTTACGTGTATTTCGACAAACAGTCATTAGAGCTAAGGCAAGCTAAGACCGTTTGTCTGCACTAATAGCTCCATGTTAAAAGTTCATTTTTGCCAGCTTGTTCGTCAAATCTTAGAACTTTTTTTAGGAGTCACTTATTTACACAATACGAGCTATGAGGTGACCAGATTACGTATGCACTGTTTGCTTGATATATTCACATAATATCTGTCCAGCTTGCTTTGCAGGCAAAATTTAACGTTGGATGAAAACATTGTGTGTTATTCTAATACCAAATTAATGTACTAATGAAGCAGTTGCAAGGGTTTGAATTTTGATGTTTCTTATTAATAAACTGAAAGTACTCAGTGTGCTGAAACCAATGGTGCCTTTGGTTACCACCTAGGTTTCGCAGTTTCGGGAGTTGCGATGTTGGCCCAAAATACATTGTTCCAAATGGGAATTCCGTGTAGTGACGTCACAACACTTACACATATTTTTTGCAACTTTACAAAAAAGTATCTCAAAAACAGTGATATTTAAAAAAAAAACTAAAGGCACTCTTAATTCATCAAGTACTTTTATTTTCTCTATAAGACACCAAGTTTCAGACCCTTGCAACTGCCCCATTCACAAATAAAAATATTTCCAAACAAACCCTGGTCATACATTTTGTAACCAGGTTATGATTCTTGCAATATGTCTTGCAGTATGCACGCTGTATTTACAGGTCAGTTGATCTTGTTTTCAGTGGCAGTGTGGCAAGTGAGGTGACCGGGAACCGCTGCCTCACATTTTTTGATAGATGAGAAAGAAATAAAAATTGGAAAAATGAAAAAAAAATAACGTAAAATGGTTCAAAGGGGTATTTTTTCATCTTTTTTGTTTCAACCATTGAAAAATTGTGAACAACACAGTATTTTCAGAAAGTGTCTGTGGGGAGCGTTTAAAAAAAAATCCAGTACACCTCTCACTTTCATCGCCTCATCTCCATCAGTGCTTGTTTTGTTCATGATGTAAAGAAATTTTCTGTTAAGCAATTTTGTCACTGTCCGCCACTGAGCACTTGCTGGTGTGGTTTGACAATCGGCTGGTTTCCTACCTTTAACTCAGCTTTTCTTGTCAGAATCTCTGATGAGCTGTCAGGTTACCTCATCTGTTTACTCAACTTATCTGATAAAGAAGTTGACCCTCTCTGCAGTGGCGGTCCGTGGAGTCTGGCAACATTGCATTTGGTCGATGTGAAGCCATGAAAAAGGTCAAAATATTTGGGATTCACAGTGCACTCCCTGAAACTGATATTTTGCATGAGTTTAAAAGAACAAAATGCAATGTTGCCAGGTTGCATGAGCCCCCACTCCCTCTCCTCCTGTATTTTTAAAATGCAACTGAACCTTTTTTTTAAAGTGGTGAACTTTTAACTGTCCGTTATTTTATCACTTACAAAAGAAGGTAATGTGAACATACTCTCTCAAGCAGAATTTGGCTGATTTGAAGCAAATTCTGCTCTTTAGAAGTTGAAGCGATAAACATCTCTCTTCGATCATCTGACTGTAAACATCTTATGAATTACTTCAGTCACACAATAAACATAATAATTTCTAGCTTGAGTTGTCTTCTATGGACAGAATATGAAGGAACAAGTAGGTCATTGTTTTTTTGCTGGCTGCCTCCATGTCTTGACGGAAAGTGTATTTCAATTCCAAGAAAATTGTGATTTTGGTCTCATTTCAATGAGACCAATGATGGTCTGGAATTTTCTAGTTGGACAGCTTAAGAAACGTGTGTTTATAATTGCTCTGTTGCAAGCTTCTGCACACTGCTGTTTTAAACAATGCTTTTAATGTAAAATGGAGCAAAATAATAATACATGCCAGGCGGGAATCCAAGGGGGGGCTGAGGGGTTGTAGCCCCCCTCCCCCCTTGATCCAAATTTTTACTTTTTCTAAATAGGAAAATTTGGGCATTTTGTTAAAAAAGTAGGTTTTATCCCCCCCCCCCCTCCCCCTTCCGGACCTTAGCTCCTCTCTTGAAAGATTTCTAAATGTGTCACTGATTCATGCACATGAAAAACTCACTCCTGAATTCCAGAGAATTAAACTAAAAAGCAATTCTAATGCTAGCGCTGGACATGATTTAGATCTGTATCTTTCCATTGATTCCTCTCTGAAGTGTACGTTTCTGTTGCCTTGTTAGTGAATCAAACAATTTTTGTGTTTGTTTTGACTTTGCACGTACACATAGAATCTGCGATGGAAAGATACAGGGCTGAATAGTATTATAAAGTAACTTCTTGTTCGCTGATCTAAAATTCAGATGTGAATTTCAGTGATTTTTGATGGGCAATGTGTTACTTTAGAATCAACACTCATCTTTGCTGTAGCGAAAGCTTGTAAGAGGCCATTGATGACAAAAAGATTTTTGCAGTTCATCCTACTCATTCCATCTCGGTGATTAGACTTGTCCGCAGTGTTTTACCTTAAAGGAGTAATCCTCATTCAAAAAAAGTTTTTCATCAGTAATTCCTCAGCGGTAGTAGACCCAGAAAGTTTTTCAATGGGGGGGGGGGGGGGGGACAAAATTTTTATGAAATCAAGGATTTTCACAGGAAACATCTTCAGGCCATTTTCTGTAGAAAGAATGCAATGCAAGAGGCATCTGGTGAGAGAGGGTATCGTATCCCCCTGCCAGTGCTCCTCCATCTTTGATAAGTCCTAGGTCACTCTAGCTGAACTCAAAATTGAGTGATGAGGAATGTGTGACCAACCATTTGCTGGCCTGAGTATTTTGTCGCAGAAATCAACAGCATGTTGTTTTTAAGCTTTCGGATAGCCTTTCATTTTAAGAGTTCCTCTTCCAGCAAAGTTCTCATAAATAAATTAATGTCCTGTAGTTTTTTATATTTTAGGGTATCAATGAAAAATTTGAACCACTGCCTTGTGTTATCAATGAGGTTTGGCAAACTGTTTTCAGGTACCATATAATTCTTGAAACATTTGTGCGGAAGCTACTTTACACTACAAATTATGACAACGAAAAGCTACTCCACAATATGATATTGCGGAGTAGCTTTTCGTTGAGTTCTAACTGAGTTCAATGAAAGTCCATTTTTGGTCAAAATGAGTCATTTTGATGTTATCAACTTTCATACTGCTTGCTTTGTGGTAAAAATTGGGAGTCAATATATTGATTGGTGGATTTGAAACATTTTGAAACTTTAAATGCTTAATTTATTTTTGTTGGTGCAAAATCCAGTTTGGGACTTGCTTCACTCTTGCTGTGACCGGCTCTTTAAAATCCAATTATGCGTTAATTTGCCACGATGTTTCTCATAGCTTTTCAATAAAGATTTTGGCTTATGGATCATTGCTGGTCTGACCAATCATAAGTTCTACAACTCAATGATCGCAGAATGCCTCCATAAACACCCATTGGAACCTTCAAAAGGATTTTCAAATCCATACCTTTCCTAGAAAATACACATACTTTGCATTAGTATGAATGCAAACAATGTACTCATAAATTGATAGAAACAAGCTGTTCGGTGAATAGTAAGTGTCACTTGCATAGGTGGAGAAAAGGGGGAAGGGGAAGGCTTACCCCACTCAGAAATTCATCAAGCCCCCCCCCCAGAAAATTTGAATACCAAAAGCGCTAAGCCCTTGTGATTTGACTCTTCCAGAAATTTGGACTATCGTGGAGAATTCATGGAGCAAAAAATTAAAATAAATAAAAAAATGGATAGATAAAAAAAGAAAAAAAAGGGTTGTTAAATAAAGAATGTGTTTTTTCCTAAAATTAGCCTGGATTGTAAGTTAAAAAGGGTCATCAGAGATCTCGACGGTCAAAGCTGTGAGGGATCAAACGCATGATAAGCAAAAGAAAATAAAAAGAAAGTAGTCAGTTTTTTGCACCCCCTGGCATGAACTTGAATGACGCCACTACGCAGCCCCCCCTCCCCCCCTCCCCAGAAAAAATTTCTAGTTCCACCCATGGTCGCTTGTAACCTATCTTGCTCTGTTTTTGAACTTGACTCGTTTGGCTAATACTACTTATGATTAAATACTCGGGCCTAGCCAGTCAATTTCGATTGGTGGTGGTGGTGGGGGGGCGATTGCGGCCATCCAAAGAGAAAAGGGGGGACCAAAGCTCCCACTTCTCGATATTAAGCTAGGCTCCCGCTACCTTCTAATAAAAAAATCGAATAAACAAAAAAGATGGCCTCCCTAACTAGATTTTTGCTCCGGGCACAATGGTCCGAGATCAGGAAAAATTGGCCAAAAATCAGGGAAGAATAGTCATCAAAAATCATCGAATCGGACTTTTGAGCTTAATTTAAAACTTTCCAGTGGCATTTCTATAGGTTTAAATTACTTGTTAAAGGTGTTGTCTGTGATTAAAATTGGTCTTGGAGGTTAAGTAATAAATGATAAATTGATAAGAAATTTGCTTTTTGAGTTTTGGCATCTTGTTGACGATCTCAGACCATAGTGGGGCCTTCGACTCTTATCACTGATCTTTTGGGGTACATTTCACGCTCTCAATATTTTCTTTTCTTTTTTTTTACTCATTACAGGTACTCGTTTTGCCCTAAGTCCTCTGAATCAGTTGGCTGGAATAAAATATTTTCGAATGAAGACTTAATACCCTTCTCCCATCCTAAACATCCTGGGCTAGAAACATCTCCCCCCCTCCCTCTGGTTATTAAACTAACCCAAATATCTGTTTGCTAGTGTCAAAAACTTTACATTAGCTATAGCCGGAGCTTAATCATTTGTTTTCCTGTTCTCTAGAAACGGCAACTATGCGAATATACAGTATGCCCCAGAAGTCCCGACCCGGTTAAAGTTGAAAAACACGTATTCCATTCCAATAAACAATAAGTTTGCTTGTTAGCCCGTGGTTCGCAGAATTTCTCACATAAATTAATAGATGATTCTGTCGACCCACATCTAACGAGTAGACCTGTTGTTTATCCAAATGAAGTGTACGCGTTTTTCAGCTTGAACCTGGTCAGTACTTCTGGGACACACAGTGGAGGGACATTGCGCTTGTCGTCCGTGTATCTCCTGCTATCGGTCGTTGGTGCAGGTTACAGACCGGTGTCATCCATTCATCACGCAGCTGACTTTCATTGGAGTATTGAACGACCTCTCTAGATCTCTTTCTATCATTGAATGAATCGCTCTATTCACTGAGATTTAACCACAGTTGCCGGACGCTGCGAGTGAAACTCTTACTGTACTATTCCAAGCTAAATTTAAGAAAATTCAGGCAAAATTTTCTTCAACGATCTGAAATCACGGTTCCGAGACATTGAGGGAAAATGTATCCGTTTAACATGAAAGAAAATGGATCTTAGATTTTCCATAAACAGTGATCACCATTAATTGAAGGAAGGGAATGTGTCCCTCTTTACATTATAGTAATGAGGGACTCCGCGAATTTACTCCCTCGATTTGACATGACAGTGTATGAAGACCAGGCTAACCATGAATGACTGTTTACATGGTCACGTAGCGCCGTTTGAACCAATAAAGTAGCGGTTCGCAACCTTTTTTGGTCGCGGACCACCAACCGGACGATCAGTGGAGGCTGCGGACCACCACTTGAAAAAATGAAAGATAGATGACCACCCCCTCTTTTTTTGTTTTTGTTTTTTTTGAACAATGGAGGGGGAAATGAAAACTAACCTGTCCCAGTGGGGCCATTGCGGTCATAACCTAAATTTTAGGTTATGACTCGTTCAAATGATAACTTAATTCCCTAGCAAAGACGAAATTTTATTTTTCCTGCTACTTAAAAAAAGTTTAGTCACAAATTCATCGTTGCCACTTTCGGGCGAAAAAAAACGGGGGAAATTTAGAAAGGTCTTCGCGGACCACCAAAACTCGGTCCGCGGACCACCGGTTGGGAGCCGCTGCATATAGGAATACTCGATTCCCACTATCCCGTATCGTGTCGTTCGAAAGTTTGGAATCAGTCTGCTGGAGAAACGAAATCACTTTCTTCTTCTTCTCTTTCACCTTCTCCTCCTTCTCTTCTTCTTCTCCTTCTTCCTCTTCTTCTTTACCGTCCTCCTCATCTTCCTTCTCTTTTTCTCCCTCTTCTTCATCTACCTCCTCATCTTCCTCCTCCTCTTCTTCCTCTTCCTATTCTACTGATTCCTTATTTTCATCCTCTTTTTTTCCGCTTCCTGCTCCTCTTTTTCTTCTTCCTCATCTTCGTAATCTTCTTCTTCTTCTTCCTCTTCTTTCTCCTTCTCTTTTTCTTCTCTTCTTCTTCTTCTTCTTCTTCTTATTTGCCATTTAAACCTGTGCAAAAGTATCGACATCTTGTGAGTGCAACTGCACCTTCTGATAGATCGATTATTTTACATAGGTTTAAATTGAAAATCCGTCGTTGTCGCATCCCACGAGCCACTCTGTATATCAGCGGCAAGAAATCCAGTTGCTGCGGTATCGAGATACACTGCAACTATTCCAACACGCAGGATTTGGTTTTGCATTTCGTTAAATTGAAGGGGAACTATGCCTTGACTTACGCAAAAACGCAAACGGTTTCATCGATCGATGCGCAAGTTTAACTTTTTCCTGATCACACTCCGCATGTCTGTGATACTCTTCTAACTGCTACTGTGGATTAATAGCTCGTTTGTGTGTGTGTGAGTGGGGGGGGAGGGGCTGTAATCGGTCGTTCGCCAGCCGTTTTTACTGTACGCAGATATTTGTTTACATTCTGAAGGCCGACGTTATGTTTTGGGCCAATGCAAAGGTTACTGTGCCGAAGAGTTTCTAACGGTGTAATCTTTCTCTGCTTTTGTCGATCGACATCTATTTACGCTTTTCAAGATCCGTCTGGAAATTATAGACATTCTTGAGGTACATCTTGATTATAAAATTAATAACAAGTTCCTCGAAAATTAACTCTTTTATCCCTAAAATACCGTCGGGCCCTTTCATTTGTGAACGAAAGTGCAAACTCGTACGCATCTGATGGCGCCTGTAGAGCCTAAAACTCGTGCCCAATCAGAGGTTGACTACCCTCTTTGTCTTAACTCTCTATGCGTACATAAAAGGGAATCTACTTTAGCACTAGCAAAAGCAAACGTTTTAACAGTCGAGAATGCACGCGGATCTCTAAACGTTGCTTTGATCGCACGAGGATTCTCCACTTCGCCGCGCATTCGTGTCTGTCAAAACTTTTGCGTTTGATAGTACTATGGCCCTCAAAATAAAGTCCTCTCATCGAAACAGTCCTTCATAATGCATGTCCATTACTTATTTTTCAAGAAGTTTTAGATTTTTGAAGGCAAATTTTCAAACGGCAATGCTAGACTTTGAAATACCTGAAAACTACAAACATTTTTAAAACTGGTTTAGGAATGGAATAATGAAAATTTCTACCAGGATACTTTCTTTTGAAAGTCATAGTACATAGACTGAGGAATGGAAGAATGAAAATTTCTACCAGGATACTTTCTTTTGAAAGTCATAGTACATAGACTGAGGAATGGAAGAATGAAAATTTCTACCAGGATACTTTCTTTTGAAAGTCATAGTACATAGACTGAGGAATGGAAGAATGAAAATTTCTCCCAGGATACTTTCTTTTGAAAGTCATAGTACATAGACTGAGGAATGGAAGAATGAAAATCTCTACCAGGATACTTTCTTTTGAAAGTCATAGTACATAGACTGAGGAATGGAAGAATGAAAATTTCTACCAGGATACTTTCTTTTGAAAGTCATAGTACGTAAACTGAGGAATGGAAGAATGAAAATTTCTACCAGGATACTTTCTTTTGAGAGTCATAGTACATAGACAGCAGGCACCGTTCTGTCTGGTCCCCGATTTCGTACCAAGCGGCAACACCGCCCCGCCGCCGTTCGTATTTGAGCGAACTCATCGGTTGACATAACTCGTTGGCTCTCACGCTCGCAATAATAAAAGGCCTGTGAGGACACAAATTCCCAAACGGGACAGTACACGACGACCCGCGACAACTGGTGACGTTTATACTGTGACGACGGACGGGACGGACGCGCGAGAGAGTGAGTTGTCACAGAACACAGAATGATACACAATAAAAGAGAATAAAAAAAAAAAAAAAAACGGGGATAGCCAATAGGGCACGATGGAAAGGGGGGTTGGAGAGGGGGGTCACAGAGTCATTTTAAAATAAAGCTGTGTTTCTCTCTCTCTCTCTCTCTCTCTCTCTCTCTCTCTCTCTCTCTCTCTCTCTCTCTCTCTCTCTCTCTCTCTCTCTTTTTCTTTAATTAGAATAAGAAAAAGATCCTCTCGTGGCAGAGGACTGGATGGCTGACGTCGTCCAGCGGCCGGAGTGATGGGGGGGGGGGGGAATCACTGGTAAGTGGGTGTGAAAACGTGAGGTGTGAGCACTCGAACAGATTAGAGGTACAATTAGAAGATTAACAAATTCAGAGTAAGTACCCCGGGGTGGGTGGACGCTGGAGGAGAGGGAGGGGAGGGGGGAAGGGGGGATACAGAGCATACTATCTACGAATGGGTGGCTCTAGGACTCTGCCAGGTGTTACATGGTTGACTGTTGACTTAGAGAGGCTCTCCGCGCGCTCATTCCTCCAGCTGGATGGAGTAGGATCGACCACGACTGGCCATCTGGGAGCGGCCGAATGGTCATCTTAGATTATCCTAGGTACAGTGTGTTCCAGGATTTCTAGGACCCCTCCATCCGTCTGCCCTCGACACCCTCTTACAAATGATCATACTTTATACATTGTGATCAGGAGTTGCACTTTGCGAGTGGGTCTGTTGCAAACTTTTGCTACAACGATTAAGAGTGTTTAAACTAATAAAAAATCACCTGAAAAGTCCATTTGTGGCATCAGAAAGTCACAGAATGCAATAAGAAACTCACAAGAGGCGTTTAATGAAGTCCAAGATGGTGGATAAATATCGAGCAATCTGTATGCATGCACCGTGATGGCCAATTTTGACAACTAGAGGTAGAGGTTATGTGTTTGTTTACGTTGTGATTGGTTGTGATCGATATTGTGAGGTTGGCTATCCTTGGATGTTCGTGGTGCATGCATACAAATTGCTCGATATTTCTCCTCCATCTTGGATTTCATTAAACGCCTCTTGTGAGTTTATTATTGCATTTCATGACTTTCTGATGCCACCAATGCACTTTTCAGGAGATTTTACATTAGATCAAATACTCTTAATCGTTGTAGCAAAAGTTTGCAACAGACCCATTAAAAGTTCTCCTAACTATGGGCCGTTCCATTTAATAGGGCTCTCACGGGAAAAAAAGACTGGTAGAATTTACGTTGTGCATAGCTGATCTGGGCGTCTGCTAGCAAGTATGGTAAATTTTATCATAATATTGTAAATGCAACGTACCTTGTGGTAAATTAAGGTAACTTGTTGGTGTGTATTTTACCATAATCTGGCGAAATTTACCATACTTTATAGCAGACTCCAAAATCAGCTATGCAGATTGTAAATTACACCAGTATTTTTTGTAATTGGTGGGTTAAGCCATTGGTGGGTTGACCCACTATTAGGAAAAGTTTGCAAGAGCCCCATTGCAGCTTTCTCACTTTTTCCAGCGTAGGATTGGCCCTTAATAAAAAGTTTGGAACTAATCCATTATTTGGATGTTTTAATTCGATCCCAGAAGGATTGAAAGCTGGCTAGCAATATAGGGAAAACCTGAAAAACCGGGTTCTGACCAGGGATTAGATCTCATGAGAGAAATTCATGGAATCGTCAAAGATTTTAGGCGATACCTCAAACTTAGAAGCCGTGCTATATCAGTGTCTTAATTTTTACCAAAATGTCCTAATTTGATGAAATTTGAGTTCACCAAAGTGTTGAAAGTTTTGCTGTGAGGTGCTTTCATTCATACTGGGAAAAAAAGTCGATGGGTAAAAGTAAAATCCTGATGACGTAATTTTAAAGCTGAATGGTGCACTTGCGAGGGCTTAAAATTCGGTGTTCTTATAGAGAAAATGAAATCTCTTCTTGAGCTAAGAACAAACGTGCTTTTGTTTTTTTTGTTTTTGTTTTTTTTTTTTCCTGAATGTTCCAGTTTCGGAAGTAAACTTGTGTAAAATTGCAAAAAATGTCGTGTGTTGTGACGCCACAACACGGAATTCCCGTTTAAAACAATATTTTTTGGGCCAAAATTACATCTCTATAGTACTATGAATTAATTCAAACTAGTAAGAAACCAAAAGCATCTTCACTTTCAGTTCAAGGAATATTTTCATTTGCTTACTAAAAAAAACATAAGAATCCAGACCCTTGCAACTGCCCCTTTAATGTTACTGTACTGCACAGAAAGAAACAGAAAGAAACAGAAAGAAATACTTTGGTAGCGCTGACAAAACCTTTGGTAGAAAAATGACCCAGCAAAAGAATTTGTTTGAGCCGACCAAATTTCTGGTCAACCCGGTTAAATCTCTTTATTTAGGTCTTTAGTTCTAAACCTTTGGTTTGCTCGACTAAAGTTTTTTTGCTGGGTCATTTTGCTACCAAAGATTTTGTCAGTGCTACCAAAGCATTTTTATTAGTGAGCAGACAAGTTTTGTTTTAATCGGAAAATAAACTAACCGAATAGAACTCCTAATAGGAAACTGTAAGATTGGCTCTCAACATGTACTCGCATACACATCAGGCGTTTTAAGACACTCTGTATACATTAATACAGGTATGCATATACCCTCGCATAGGAAACGAGGCAGGCGCGAACATATTAAAGCAAGTCATCCTTGTTTCAATGTAATATTCCACTTGGCTACAATTTACCTCTTCAACAAATAGTTTAACGCTGGAGGTAACAATTTCAAGAGAACTATACATATTTAATTTCCTTGGCATACCACACTTCATCATTCTCCATCCTTCTCTTACCCTCTAAATAAGGGTCCATTTTATCATACGTCCTTCTCTGTCTGTTCTATATGTATCAACCCAAACTTGCCACCGTACCACGACATACGCGTACTTACATCGGTCAGTATTTAATCGAACAACAAAAAGTTCATCAAATTCGGATGGTTGGTATTTTTTCGGAAGAAGTAAACCTCGTCTGAAAAAAAGGGACAATCATCCGAGCAAATATTTTTCGAGGTTTGAATGAAAGGAAGGTGGAGAGAGAGAGAGAGAGAGAGAGAGAGAGAGAGAGAGAGAGAGAGAGAGAGAGAGAGAGAGAGAGAGAGAGAAGAGAGAGAGAGAGGAGGGGGGAGGGGGGATCTACAAATTTATGGTTACTTTTTCAACGATGGAAGATGAAGTTCTGTTCTCACCAGTTTTGGTGCGGTTAATTTTGTTTGGCTTCCACTTGTAGGACTCGCGGACGAAACAAAAACGGTTTGATGAAGTCGTAAGACCTGTGGCACATGGAAAGGATCTCACCCATCTCTCTCTATTTTCCTTTGAATGTATCAGTAGAACAAAGATAGAAAGGAAGGGTTTTATCCCTTGTATCTTTTTTTGATATGAAATTATTCAAATTTCATCGTGTCAGTCTGAGAAAAGCAAATAATTGCTCTTTGAGTCTTTGGAATCAAGTCTCGCGTCACTGTTTGTATTTTATTTCGACTCTTGAAAGTGAGTTGACTCGTCTAAGAGTTGTATAAGTAAAACTGGGCTGTTCCGCGCAAGATTTGTTTTTAAGTCCGAAATTCCGATTTTGAAGAAATCGCATTATTGATGTCACTGGTTGTCACCCGAGGTCTGTGTTGAATTTTCAAATTTTTACCTCTTAATATGTATGACTGTAATGCACGAAAATACTCGCATCTGTAATCTTTTCTCAACCGTTGGAGTCGTCGATTACTTTGAAAAAACTTGTAGATATTTTAATAATTTATCGGCAATTGCATCGATTAAGAACATAGATTACAGATCACAGTATTTTTGTGCATTATCATCATGCACCTAACTAAACTATGTAATATTTTCTCAACTTGTGGAATCACCGCTGAAAAGAAAAAATGACATTAAATATACACAAACGCCATCACTAATTCATTGTGTCACGGTGGAAAGTTTAAGATAGATTATTTCGGATACACGCACGTGAGGAGAAAATCCCGCACAGACATACCCTTCCGACTCTGGAAAGCAAGGTCTGGCTTATGGGTGGGAAAATGCGTGGGGGGGGCAACGCGCTGGGAGGTGTAACGGCTGGATACGGGTTCCTCGGGGTTATGGAAAAAGGGAGAGGGGATAGGTGATGAAGCAGGAAAATAAATAAATAAATAAATAAATAAATAAATAAATAAATAATTAAATAAATAAATATATAAATAGACAGATAGATAGATAGATAGATAGATAAATAAATAAATAAATAAATAAATAAATAAATAAATAAATAAATAAATAAAGTAAATAAATAAATAGAAAGTAAGATTCAAAACAAACTTGCTGCTTTCTATGAAGTGCCAGGCCAGGGTTGAAATGAAAATAAGGAAAAACTCATTTTCGCAGACCTTGCGCTCCTCCCCCCTCCCTCTTTGTCTCCCTCTCCCCCCCCCCCACTCCCGTCTTTTCACCGCTGTTTTGCTCTCTCCTCCTCTATTTCCTTCGTTACCCACCTCTTATCCTCCTCCTCTTCTCTCTCATCTCTTTTCTCTATCTTTTCGGTCGGGATTCTATCTCTGCCCTTTTCTCGTTCCATGCAACGGTTTCCCAGTCTCTATTAATAAAATAATTTTCCGACTGATTAATGTGCTCCCCCCTCTGTATCTCATTCCTTCACAATTTTTTCGCTCAAACTCTGTTGTCAGATTATAAAAGGTCAGCTTCGAAATTATCTATTTTAACTTTCATTATTTAAAATTTATCAGAAAGTTAAATCGAAATTAGCACTAAAGTTCGAACCGGGAATCAACTCGTTACAGTCGACTAGTGGCGTCGCTTGCAATCCCGCAACACTACAATTTATCGATTGAAAATCATGAAAAAGGTCGAACCATTGTTGGAAGTGCTCAGTTGCACTCCCTCGGATCGATCTTTTACCTGGGTTTAAATGGACAAATTACAACGTTGCCAAATTGCCTAAGACGCCACCGCTGTCGACCGATGGTCACCATAAGGTCCATTAATGACGGGTCAGTCCGAGAGTGTCATAATCTCTGAGCTTCGTTCCTAGAGCAACATTTAAAAGCGTCACATCGTTTCTCGACTCGATTCAACTTCCGTTTGATTTACATTGGCCTTCTCCCAAATCGGGAAACGCTCAGTGATTACAGCGCAACTAGACTGGCCTCCAGGCCTCCTATCAATGGACTTTGGATGGTCTTTGTCTCTGTTGCGTTTTGTATCTCGACCACGTTAAAGTTCGTTGGACAACTTTAACAGAGTGCTTGCAACTTGCTCCCTTGGAAGCCACTTCGATGTAAAAGCAAACGCAAAAGGACTGACAGTCAAAAAGGCACGCCGAGCGCGCACTATGGTCTGAGATCGTCAAAAAGTGGCCAAAAATCAGAAAGTGAATTTCCCATAAATTCATCATTTAAAAACGTTTAATACCAAATTCAATTACAGAGAACACTTTTAACAAGTAATTTGAACTTGAAAGTGTCACCATAAAGTCTTAAATTAACCTTAAAAGGTCGAAAACGATGATTTTTGATGAATATTTTTTACTGGATTTTTGGCCACTTTTTTTCGATCTCAGACCATAGTGGCGCGGAAGATTGCTTTGATTACCCGATGATTCGCTATACTTATCTTGAATTATTCTTGACTGCCAAAACTTTTGCGTTTGATAGTACTAGCGGGGACATTGACTAATGGACCGAAATATGCAATCCGTTAACACACGTGATGTATTTGTTGAATAATATCTTCTGCGCTGCGTGTTGCATACCCTGGCCAGGATATGCAATACGCAACGCTCTACATGCGAGCTGATTATGAACGATCGTATCGCAATGCTTATCAAGTCGATGATCGAGTGCGTGCTATCTTATGGGTGGTGCCATTCCGATAGAAACCCCCCCCCCCCCGCATCTCTGCGGAAATTCTCCGATTGCTCAGGAGGCATCGCCTAATGGGGCTGTTGCACACTTTTGCTATAAGCGATTTAATAGTCGATTCTAGCGCAAAAGCCTCAAAAACTTTCGATGGTGGCACTAAGAACTTCCAAAATCCACTCCTAAACTCAATAAACGCAGTTATTTGCGCGAGCGTAATGATGGCCGCAGGCACTGACAATGGGAGATTCCCATCTAACAATTATGAAACTCCATCAAGAAGTGACCAATAAGAGACTACTTTCATTTGACACCGGTGTCCCTAGGTGTTGCGGCACCATTCATCGGATGTGGATCATCACTCTAATGACTAATTACTCTGTGAATCATCCTTGTCAACATACAATAGAAAGAGTGACGAAATAAAGATAGGAATCTCCTATTCTGTTTGCCTTCGGCCACCATTACGCTCGCGCAAGTAACTGTGTTTATTGAGTTTAGGAGTGGATTTTGGAAGTTTTTAGTGCCGCCATCGTTATTTTTTGATGTTTTTACGCCATAATCGACTATTAAATCGCTTATAGCAAAAGTGTGCAATTGCCCCATTTCCGCAGAGATGTGAGGGTTTCTATCGGAATGGCACCACCCATAACACGCACTCGATCATCGACTCGATAAGCATTACGATAGGATCGCGATCGTTCACAATCGGTTTGGGACCAAATTATGTTAGATCCTGAGTATTGAATCGCGTACATCTTGCGTGCGTTTTTTACCAATCAGAAGCTTACGCAGGGTCACATGATCGTGCGTAAGTTACGCTCGGGACCGAACATTCTTTGGTCCCAGATGTTCTGAATGTGTGTTGCGTGTTGCATACCTTGCTCTGGATATGCAATACGCAACGCACACAAATCATGTTCTGAATGTGTGTTGCTTGTTGCTTACCTTGCTCTGGATATTTAACCCGCAATGCATGAACATGATGCAAATGATATGTGTTATTTTGTGTCTTGCGTATTGCATACCTCAGCTAGATATCTTTATACTTGATAGCACACACTGGCACCGCAGGCTTCCCTCCCACCGACAATCGAAAATTGTCAAGCATGTTTGCCGGACTGTACGTAAAAATCTAAGTTGCAAAATTAGGCGGAAATTTCAATAATTTGAAATTGAGTTAAAATAATGTGGAAAATTTTTTTTTTTTTTTTTTAATTAAATGCCTTTGAAAATACAAGCCACTATACTTCTAATCGCGTTTTCCCCCAAAGCTCTAAATTCATCATACGCTCGTAGAATTCAACGGCGGCTCGTGAAATCTGGCAACCGTTCTATTTACCATTAAAACATGTGTAAAAAGATCGACTTTGAGGAAGGAACAGCGACTCACCATAAAAACGATTATTTTAATCCTATGTATCTTGGCGGTTCAAATTTGTACCACCAAAAATCTTTCTGCGTGTACTTTGGCAACTATGTCTTCGAAACGGGCTCCACTTTGATAAAATACGGTTAATTTACTCAAATTCTCCGCTGCGCTTGCCTTTCCAATTCTTATATTTAATTGAAATGTGCGCGATCCCGATTCGATCTCGATTCCCATTGGCCGTTGACGTGACTTTTTTGCTCAGTTCATTCGCCTCGCCGATTGATATCGCTTTTCCGCTCCAGAATTGTATCCATTACTCATTAGTTCGCCGCAAATAACGTTTTTGAGCGGCTTTTTTTTCGGAATACCATAACCTAACCGCTTTTTGACCTAACCAAAAGTTAGTCTTGACAAAAACGAAAACAAAGCTGAGGAAGTTGAAAGAAAGTGTGAAAAAATATAACTGTGCCACTATATATTTGCCACCTTTAAAACACCCATTTTTACATGATCCATCAAAAGTTAAAAATCGAAAAACGTGTGCGGACTTTTTCTAGTTTTCTTTCTTATTTTTTTTTTTTTTTTTAACCCTTACATGCCCAGAATTATTTGGAATTTTTAGGTTTATTTCTCAAGAAACACAATTTGAGAACTGAAGACGCGAAAAAATTAAAACACAGAAATTTTTTGTCGTAGCTAAATTTTACGAGCTGAAAACTCCCAAAATTGGTTTTTTTAGTAAAATTGGTCCTACTTGACTAACATTTGGTCCAAAAATAACACAACAAGTCGGTCGCTAACGACCCACTAGGCATATATGGGTTAATTCACATTGACCCTTTCCAAAATAAATACTTGAATTCTAATACCTTATAGAGGGGGGCACCATGTGTGGCTTAGTTAACCATTTTACCACCAGTTTAGGTAATTGAAGAATTCAAAAGGCTCGTTCAAATTCAGAAGGTAACAAAAATTCCTACTGCTGAACCCTTGCCTGTGTGTGAGACACCCTTGAATTCGACTTTTCGCGCGGGTTTATGGGGACAAACTGCAAAGTTGCCGAATTGCATACTTCGCAGCGTTGTGTGACAACATCTGTAAAATCACGAAAGCTCATCAGCCGGCCAAGTTTTCTCGTCTCTCACCTCTTTTTTCACCAATAAAATGTCGAATTCGAATTCTAGAATACAGAATGCACCACTCCACTCTCTGCTCTGTCATTCCGTGCTAAAAGCTCTAGCCTAGCGGCAGCTTTGAGAACGAGGAGGCGGTACCGGGTCCATTAAAACAACCGGCGCGCTCTTTCCTACAGCTCGGAATTAGAACGAGAATGAAAGGTCTTGAAGGGTGAGCATATCTCATGTTTTACGGGTCCTAAATCCAAATACCTGTCTCAAATATACTTGTCTCAAAGAGGTTTCCTCCCCCCCCCCCCCCCCCCCCCCACAAGCCATCACTTCCCCCTCCACCCTTTTCTCCTTCCATAGCTCCCGGCTCTCGGCTCGTTAGCTAAATTTACAAAGAATCAACATCATATTCAACGTCGCACGGTGACGAATAACTAGCAAACCCCCTTTTCCAATCTTACCCCGTCGCAGATCGCACGACCTAGCTGCTATAACCCTCGGCCCCTGATTCACTTCAGCTTTTTTTTTTTTTTTTTTTTTTTTTTTTTACGGACTTCTGTGGAGTGAGGAAGCTCTAAGCAGGCGGCAAGCACGCCATACTCACTCGAAATTTGCAACTCAATTTTTTTTTCTTTCTTTCTTTATTCGTCTTATTTCCTCAAGAAATATCAGGTACGTGGGAAGAAAGTCCCGAACATTTATTCCATTTTTCCTCTCTTTTTTTATACCTCCCTAGGTTTAAGCCTCCAGGTGTGTAGGAACCCTAAAGGAACTTCCGTCACCTCTCCGCTTCGTCTAGCTATCCTCTCTCTCTCTCTCTCTCTCTCTCTCTCTCTCTCTCTCTCTCTCTCTCTCCTCTCTCTCTCTCTCCTCTCTCCTTCTTTCTCTCCCTCCTCTCTCTCTCTCTCTCTTCTTCTTTTCTTCCTTTCCCTCTCTCTCTCCTCTCTCTCTCTCTCTCTTCTCTCCCCCCTCTCTTTTTCCTCTCTCTTCCCCTTTCCCCCTCTCTCTCTCCTCCCCTCTCTCTCCCCTCTCTCCCCTCCTCCTCCTCTCTCTCTCTCCTCTCTTCCAACTTTCTCCTTTCTGAACGTCGAAAAGTCGTTTTGTTGATGACGTCACTCTCTTATATTATGTCGTGCGTTTATCCTCTGATTTTTGCGATGTGTGGGAATTTTTCCACGAAATGGTTCTGTTGCATACTTTTGCTACAGCGTTATCGAGGGTTGATTCTGGTGTAAAATCTTGCGAAAATAACATTGAGAGCATCGAATAGTCTGAAAACCCAATCACAAACCCACTAAAGGCATTTCTAGGAAAGCCTAAGATGGCGGTTGAACGGGTGAATCAACACTGAAAAAGAAAGATTACCAGAAGCTTGAGAATATGTGATCCTATTCCTATCATAGGTTACCTATGTAGGGGATAGTACAATTATTACCAGAATTCTAGTGTTTGTACCATAAAGTTCTTAAAAGTATTTAAGAAATTCTAGTTTTATGACCGTATCCTGGTATTAACATCAGAATTTTCTGGTCAAAGTACTAGTCTTTTTGTCGTTCACATATCATTGTGCTTCCGGTAATACGACTAGAATCTAGTATTATGACTAGAATCTGGTATTATGACTATCGCTCTTTTTTTTTCAGTGAATCCTGCGTGCATGGACCACGAGCACCAAAAGATGGCCGACGTTGGCAATTTATACTGTTGGTTAGAATGTAAACAAACTACTCACTCCCTCATGCAGTACCTGCGTTTTGTGTCATTTTGTGTGTGCCCCCCCCCCCCGATAAAATTTACTTTCTTGTTATTGTTAGTGATTACTATGTTGAATTATGTTTTGTGTCAATTTGCCCTTTTTCGGAAATTGTAAGTAAGTAGTAAGTATACTTACCTATACTTTGCGAATTCCGTCATCGGCCATCTTTGCTGCTCGTGGTGCATGCATGCAACGTTGATTCGCCCATTCGACCTTCATCTTAGGATTTCCTTAAAGCGCCTTTATTGGGTTCTTGAGTGGATTTTAAGACTATTGAATGCTCTCAATGTGGTTTTCGCGCGATTTTACACCAGGATCAACCCTCCACAGTGATGCAGCAAAATGACCCATTCTCTCGGGGGTTTTCGGTGAAGGGTCATTCCAGCTTAACTGTCCCACCCGCAACAATTAAAATCCATTAATGTTTTGATTCTCTATAGCATCAAGTTTTTGGTTTTTTTAGTGATTGGACGAGAAAAAGGTCACTCAATCACTACCCTTTTGATTCCTAAAAAATGAAAATTGAAAATTAAAGGATGAAAAGAAAAGTTTTAAAATGTTGCGGGTGGGACAGTTAAGATGGAATGACCCTAAACGCCCTCGTGGAATGAAGCTTCATGAGATTTTCTGCATCCTCATTTAATTCTCATTCTATTAATTGTTTTTCTTTTTAAATTTATGGCAGTGCGTTCTCTGTATGGGGCTCTTGCAAACTTTTACTGTGAGCAAATGAATAGTACATTCTGATGTAAAAACCAGCGAGAATCACGAAAATTACGCTGAGAAAGTCTAAAATTTAGTAATAAACTCACATAACTGCCATAACGGCAAGTTTGTAATGGTGGCTCACTCAGGAATCATGGGAAATGCCTGTCTATAATGCCAATTTCTCTACGGAAACACAGAGATATGTCTCAATTTAGATAGGAATCTCCCATGATACCTGCGTCTCTCTGCCATCAAGCCTGATTCTGCACGGAAAAAAAGATTAGTGAAAATAACCATACGGATACCTGATTTTGGCACCTGCTAGATGTATGGTAACTTGACCGAGTATGGTACATTTACCGATACTTTGAGTAAATTCAACAATGCAATCAGTAACATCACCTAGTACCTTGTTAAACATAGTATACTTCTGGTTAACATTACCATAACATCTAGCAGGTGCCAAAATCAGGTATCCGTATATATGGTTATTTTCACCGTAGTTTTTTTCCGTGTGAGAGTGAATTTCGTGATGTTTTAGTGTACTCATCGTCATTTTTACAGGTTTTTATGCAAGAATCAACGCTGCAATCCCGTGTACCAAAAGTTTGCAAGATCCCCATTATTGATTATACTGCTTGCAAAAAACCAATTACAACGATTCATACCTTTTTTTTTTTTTTTTTTTTTTTTTTTTTTTAAAATTGCGATGCTTTGTTGTGTTTTTCCGGACGTTTTAGAATGAGTGGGATCGGATCAAATGAGGCGACTTCGCGTCGCATCTCGTCTGTCGGTCATTTTGAGATCGCATAATCGGGCCTCTAATGTAGATCAAAAACCTGATAGACAATCAGAAACGAGCGTTTTCATTCGTTCGGCGCGGGATATTATCCCAGCACAAAGTCGCGGAGGAGACTTAAGTTGGTAGAATTGTTTCTGTTTTATTGTCCGCTGAGAAAAACTTGTTGTCGCAGAGAGGATATTACCGCGGTTGTGTGCGCGCATGAATACATTCTGGTGCGTAATATTCATTTATTCATTCATTCGTTCGTCGCAAGTTGGTTTGGAACAGAGAGTGCACCGATCCGGTGGACGGTGGACGGTTGTGGATGGATGGACGAATGAACGGCAGCTGGCAATGTATATACTATACTAGTAAACCTATGCCATTCATCATTGGCCAGTCAATTATCGGACACGGGGATTCAATCACCGCCATGACGCGATTCCAGGTCGCTTTTGCGAACCGATCAAGTCCAGTGTTGCCAACCAAAGAATTCTGATACCATCTATAGACTGGACTTAACGCCTGCCCATTAAAGACGATCGGTAGGCGCAACCACAATTACAGTACTCGGAGAAAAATTTCTGATTGAAATTACGGAACGTACACGGAAAAAAAAGATTAGTGAAAATAACTATACGGATACCTGATTTTGGCACCTGCTAGATGTTATGGTAAACTTGACCAGAAGTATGGTATATATTTACCGATACTTTGAGTAAATTCGACATGCAATCAGGTAACATCACCTAGTACCTAGTCAAAACATACTATACTTTTGGTTACCATTACCATAACATCCAGCAGGTGCCAAAATAAGGTATCCGTATGGTTATTTTCGCCGTAGTTTTTTTTCCGTGTAGGAAGAAATTGGGGTAAAAAGAAATTCCCTTTAAAATAATATGAATTCTGATTGATTCAACCAGAATTATTATTGGTCCAATTGAACGTTCTGATGATTCAGAAGAATGACAGGAAAGAATCATTGGATTCATAAGAACTCTGGTTGAATCAATAACTGAATTCTGATTATTTTAAAGGAAATTTCTTTTTACCCCAATTTCTTCCTACGTTTCGTAATTCCAATCAGAAATTTTTCTCCGTTTATTTGCTAAGATTTTCGGAAATACATGAGAGTAAATGGGAAGATGACTTTTCTTTTAAAAAATTAATTAAAAATACTAAAAACAATATTTTTTTTTTTATCAAACTTGGTGCCCACTTAAACGCTCATGAATTGCAAACGGTTTGGGGCCGGTTTTATTACTGATGTTTTGATCGTAAACATTCTACAAAGGCTCAAAGATGGGTCAATGGGGCTCTTGCAAACTTTTGCTGTGAGCATATGAATAGTCCAATCGGATGTAACAACCAGCGAGAAACACGAAAATCACACTGAGAAATAGTCTAAAATTCAGTTATAAACTCACACCTGCTATAACGGCAAGATCGTAATGGCGGTTCAACGCAGGTATCATGGGAGATTCCTGTCTAATATGACACTTTCTATACGGAAACACAGAGATATGTCTCAATTTAGACAGGAATCTCCCACTGCGTCTCTCCGCCATTAAGCCCAATTTTTGAGAGTGAATTTTGTGATTTTTTAGTGTACTCATCGTCATTTTAACAGGTTTTTATGCAAGAATCAACTCTTTAATTCCCTGTAGCAAAAGTTTGCATGAGCCCCATTTTTCTCATTTTTTCTACGGGATGTTCCACTGTTTTGTTATACCCCGTAGAGACAGCCTACGTAGCTGTATGTACTCAATTGGATGTAAGCTATGTTATGATTAAAGTTTTAATGGGGCAGTTGCAAGGGTCTGAAATTTTGTGTTTTTTTATAAGGAAAATGATAGTACTTGATGACTTAAGAACAATGGTGCCTTTGGTTTTTACCCAAGTGACCCGGTTTTGGAGATACACCCGTGTGAAGTTGCACAAAATCGTAGGTGTAGTGACGTCAATAGGCGGGATTCCCATTTAAAACAATGTATTTTGGGCCAAATTCGCATCTTGAGAACAATGGGACTTAATGGGGCTATTGCACACTTTTGCTATAAGCGATTTAATAGTCGATTATGGCGTAGAAACCCTCTAAAAATAACGATGGTGGCACTAAAAACTTCCAAAATCCACTCCTAAAATCAATAAACGCAGTTATTTGCGCTAGCGTAATGGTGGCCGAAGGCACTAACAATGGAAGATTCCCATCTAATAATTCTGAAACTTCATCAAGAAGTGACCAATAAGAGACTGCTTTCATTTGACACCGGTGTCACTAGGTGTTGTGGCACCATTCATCGGATGTGGATCATCACTCTGATGACTAATTACTCTGTGAATCACCCTTGTCAACATAGAAAGAGTGACGAAATTAAGATAGGAATCTCCCATTGTTAGTGCCTTCGGCCACCATTACGCTCGCGCAAATAACTGCGTTTATTGAGTTTAGGAGTGTATTTTGGAAGTTTTTAGTGCCGCCATCGTTATTTTTTGAGGTTTTTACGCCATAATCGACTGTTAAATCGCTTATAGCAAAAGTGTGCAATAGCCCCATTAGAAGCCAAATGCATCTTTGTTCTTAGCTCATCAAGTACTTTCATTTTCTTCATAAAAAACACAACATTTCAGACCCTTGCAACTGCCCCATTATTGTTTGTCTCAATAATTTATCACATATATTTTATTTTTTTGAGCTGCAACCATTCAAAACTTGTCTGAAGAAAACAATTCTATGACGCACCTTGTAGAAAATCGAGACCCAACTTTAAGCCCTCGTAGAAGGGTTCCTCGTTCAAAAATCGCCTGAAACCGACCCAAATCGCAATCTGCATATCATGCGAGCTTTCAAATGATACCAATTTTTATGTGAAAACATTTTCTTTAGTATTTTTAATTAATTTTTTTTAAAAAAAATTATTCCCCCCTTTTCTTCAATGTATTTCCGAAAATCTTAGCACATACTGTCAATCCGTTTGCGGCGTAGCCAGGAGTAACGTACAAGTTTTGTCCTATTCTTCCCCTTCAGTTTCCCCACCCTAAAATCGGCCTTATGTCCAATCTATATAGATATAGTATTAGAAGTCTTTGTTTCCAACGAGGTATAGCCAAAAGCAATAGAGAGGCTGATACATGTTATAAGCGCTATCTCGAAGTGTGACAGCATGGGTGATTTGAATCTGGTTTGTTTGCCTCATATTTTTTTGCCCTAAAATCAAAATTTGAAATTAATCCGTCCCGCGAAAAACAATTGTGAAAAAATTTCGTAGAAATTGGTTTTAAATGAATGTGCAAGTGTTTACCGAGTGGCCATCTAAACTAGAGCTGCCGTTTCGTGTATTTTGAAATGACATTTTTCAATTCACCAATGATTCCACCGGTTGAAAAAAGATTACACAGTTCAGTTCTGAGTATGACTATAATGCACGGAAATACTGGAAACAGGGATCTTTTCTCAATCCGTGGAGTCGTCCATGATATAAAAAAAAAAAAATGCTAATATTTTAATAATTTAACGGCGATTGTACCAATTGAGAAAATATTGCAGATGCAAGTATTTTCGTGCATAGCAGTCGTACACTGAGCTGAACCGTTTAATCCTTTCTCAACCGGTGGAATCATCCGCGGTGAATTGAAAAATGTCCTTAAATATACACGTACCGGTACGGCATCACTGATCTGGACGCTTAATCCTGATAAAACTATAAAGAGGTGAGGAAAGCTGGCTTGTTTCTGTTATGTGTCAGTTTCTTGATCGTGCAAATCCTTGCAGAAGAAACAGTGTCATCGTCTTCTATGTCCTATATTCTATGTTCTTTCACTGTCTAGATAGTAGGTAGCCACTCTCAAACATTTGTACTTTCGTTTAACACCATTTTCAAATGGATTTGTCACATTTTTTTTTTTTTAAGGTTGGACATTCGAAGGAAATTTTGAAAAAGTTTTGAATCTATCTGAAATGCCTTCTTTCGCCCTTAAAAAAGGGTTATCGGCGAAAAAAAAGCATTTTTAACAAACTTAACGTTCGAATCCCTTTTTTTTTTTTTTTTTTTTTTTTTTTTTTAAAGGGTCTTTACCGTCTAAAATCGTACCTGAAAATGATGTCCCGATCTGTAATCTTTTTTCCCCCGACGATGTCACGTCAACTCACGCACGAACGGCAACCCTGCGCGCATGCGCAATCAGAAGCCACCATGCGCTCTTTATTCATGGATAGATTTATTTACTTTTATATCCCATTCAACTGCAAAGATGATCGTTCGCTCCTAATTTGGAGGGAGGATCGAATAAAAAGAAGAGAGAGAGAGAGAGAGAGAGAGAGAGAGAGAGAGAGAGAGAGAGAGAGAGAGAGATGTTTAGAGCTAGTTGATATTTTTCACTCGCAAAGGCGTCCGTCCGTCCGTTCACGTAGCTGCTGCGTCCTCCTCCATTCGTTGTTGTTATTGTTGTTGGTGAAAATTATTTATGCGTGAACCACATGCGCAGTGCACAGTGCGCGCGGAGTGCCCCGCGCGCTTGTAGCCTTTTTCGTGCAAAATGAAAGAAGTACATGGTAGGTAGCTAACCGTTAATGCATCACAATCGACCCGAGAAGAAGCTTTGGGTCAGTGTTTCCTAAACGTTGGCTTTCGCGGGCCCCTAGCACGTCACGGTCACTCCGAAAGAGCGATTTCCAGGGCGTGAGCAACTTAAAGCTTGATGTGTTGCGCCCGTAGAATGTCATGTAGGGGTTGCATCTAGTTTTTTTTCATATTTTTTTCTCTTTTTAATTTCCTCCCCCCCCCCCAGATTCGGGAGTTATTTGGGATAGAGTCCTTATGTACTATGAGAATTGCGTCAAGTCTCTCAAAATGAAGAAGAGGAAGCGTATCAATGGATTCCCCAAGAGGCAAATTGCAAATGGCGGATGACCATTTGCCTCTGCGCTGTTGCCGCTATTTCGCTATCTGTTATAGGTTAGGTTTAGACACTCGACAGTAACGGTCATTATTAAAAGAGATAATGTTCCAGAAAAACATTCAAAGAGAGGAAAAATTATTAATAATTACTGCGGTCACTGTTACTTCAAATGTGTAATGAAAGCTAGTACGCGAAAAGTAAACAAACCCTCCGCCATTTGCATTTGCCTCTTGGGTTTTTCTTGGTAGCCTAAATCTGAGAGCCAATCAGAAATGGATTCAACACTGACGCAACTCTCATGGTATGTATGGATTCTAATTTGGGGGAAAGCGTTGCAAAATTTGAGGCAAATTCGTGACATGGGCGGATCCAGCAATTTGGCAACCATGAAATGCATCCCATTTGAACTTATGAGAAACAATCGATATTTGAGGAGGCCGTGGCCTTTTTAACAATCGATTGTTTCTCATGCATTCAAATGGAAATCATGCAAAGTTGCCAGGTTACTGGATCCGACTTTGATTCGTGAATATTGCCGCGTATAAGTCGGTAAGGCACCAGACCGCATGAGAAACCGAGCGCTTTGGAACATTCTACATGCACCCCCATGTCACACGGAAAAAAAACTACGATGAAAATAACCATACGGATACCTGATTTTGGCACCTGCTAGATGTTATGGTAAACTTGACCAGAAGTATGGTACATTTACCGATACTTTGAGTAAATTCGACATGCAATCAGGTAACATCACCTAGTACCTAGACAAAACATAGTATACTTCTGGTTAACATTACCATAACATCTAGCAGGTGCCAAAATCAGGTATCCGTATGGTTATTTTCACTAATCTTTTTTTTCCGTGCAGTAACTCCTGGTGCCACCTTAAATGAAATTTGATTCCTTTGGAATGACATTTTGGGAACGTCTGTCTCGGAGCGTTGATCCACGCCTTTTTTAAAAAAGTCCCTCCTCGGGTCAACTCTTTGCCTCTCCTTAGTTTCCCCGTTTGGCACTTTGGTCGGCCGAGCCGCAGCCGGTATATGCGCGACTGGCTTGTGGAGACAGTCAAGTAGATGATTTATACAATACCTCGAGATCGTTGCAGTGCCCATCTTGATTTCTTGAATCGGTTATGTGCTTTCGATCGCTTCTAGCTCTCCAATCTCGCTGTGTTATGATTATGCTCACAGCTTATGTTCTTTTTTACTGTACAATCATAGATTGCAGGATGGCTGGCTGAGCAACTTGATGGTTGGTGTCTTGTCGGCTCGTGAACAATCGATTATCGTTTGTCTCCGCTCTCCCATTTAAGCCTTACCTTATAAAAGCACTCCTTGGTTTAAAAGATGTTTGTTGAACACCTTTGTAAACAACCAATTTGTTTAAATTACGTTTTTTTTTTGTTTTTTTTGTTTTTGTTTTTTTTTTTTTAACAGTAGAAATGCCGAAAGCGGATATTAAAGGAGCGATTTTTCGTTATTGAACCGTTGCACGAGTGCATCTACGGTTCCGCATCAAGCTGTTGTGGAACGCAAAGAGATGATAGTGCATGGAGAACTTCATCAGAGCGTTGTCAAAATTCTGGTGCATTTCATCGGAGCAGCATCGTTGCCCCGATCGGAGCACCAATGCTGAAAGTTGGTGCTCTTTTTTGAAGAGAAAACTCAAATCATAGGGTTGACTCGGGCAAACACAGGGTCCCTGTCATTTCGAGTATGGCTTGGGGGGGGGGGGGGGCAAAAATCTGGGTTTTTTTTTTTTGTCATCACTCATCAGTATAATTTTAGAGCCTTAGAGCCGGCTTGGAGGGCAAAAATCTGATGACTCTTTTTTTTTTTTTTTTTTTTTTTTTTTTTTTTTTTTTCCCCTCATCAATATAATTTGTTCCCGTTTTTGAGCCTGACTTCAAATCCTTGGGTGGGGGGAGGAAATGCCCACCCTGCCCCTCTCAAAGGACGCCACTGCACAGGGAATTAAAGTGTGAGCTGAAAACAGGGAAAACAAGCAAAATTGGGCAAATTTTGGAAAAACACGTACAGGAAATCTTTTACTTTGAGATTTTGCGACAGTATGGATGCGCAGAAACCTTCTAGCTCTGCGTGCATTCTTTATCTTCAATATTTGTAGGGTCTACAAAATATTGAAGTGAAATGATGTGCGTATACATATTTATCTGCGACCTGCGCAAACCACTTTGAAGGACATAGTCAGCGCAAAATAATTATGTGCTCAGACTGCTCACGTATGTTTTTAAAACTGTGATTCCGTGTTCAATTTTTTGCAAACACGGAATTTGTAATCCTTCAAAAAATTTGTCAATTCTAATCCAGCGCTCTTTCCATTTTGGTTGCTATCGGCGCGGCAAATTCCAGGAGATCGCCTTGGCTGATCACACAAACAAACATAATATCCGTGACATATCAACTAATGATATACCTATTAGAATTTGTCTTAATTTCTTGGCATGACTTTTTAATAGAGTAAATAGCGTTGTTGGGTCAGCATCGCACAGCCATACTACTGTCGTACCTTTATCTTCATACTTCTCATAAGTAACTTGCGATGCAGAAACTTGTCAATTTTTGATAATGTATTACTTAATGTTAAGTTTTATATCTTTTGTTGCAGGTAAGAAACGAGTATAATGAAAATGTCATACCGTTCGATATGTTTTCACCAATGTTTCTTGTGAGTTTATTATGTTGATCATTTCTGTCTTAAAATACGATCCTTTTTCGTTGTTCCTTTAAAGAAAGTTTTTTAATGGACGAAGATGATCCTAGGTAGATTATCCTTAATCTTTGTTGTAACTTAGCAGTGGCAAGTGGCACTCGGTACCATTAAGCAAAACAGGCGCTGTCCCAAGATTTTTTGAGTTTTTCAAAAATTCCTATGATAAACTGCTAATTTTCATCTGTTTTTCAGTCATTCGACTAAATTCTGCGTTTACAAAGTAGAGAACATCAAAATTTCTAAAATGAGTCCCAGAATACGTACTCGACTTTGTAATGTACATATATTGTCGGCCTCAATTTCATAACCACTGCACGCTAATGTAACTTAGAGAAACATCCTAGACAAAACCGCAAATCGGTGATAGAAGCCTTGGAATTACAGTTTTTATTTTCAGAGATCCACTCTTAACCTTAAATTCTCCTAGTACAAGCCTACACGTACGTCGTACAGCCTCCCTATACCTCCTCTCCCGTGATTTTGAAGAAACACCACTTTATAAAGAGATTCATAGCTTTTTTAAAGGCCCGGGATCCGATACCGCAGGGCGGCCTCGGGCTTCGGCCCCCTTCCCGACTGGCAAACTACGGATTCTTCGTTTTCATCCCATTTGCACTTGTGCTAAAGTATCGAGCGTTCAAAGGTAGAAGGGAACCCCCTTAAATATCGATTCTTTTCCGTTTGGTTTCAAATGGAAGAAAATCTATTCATCAATTGCTCACAAGCTAATGTTGCCGTTGCTAGCCACAGATCCCACGTAATTATGGTTTAATTGACGGTTTTTTGTTTTCGTTTTTTTTTTTTTAATAATACTGATAGTTTTCGATTCTAAAATTACAGTCTGCGGCGTGAAAAAGAAATGAGAGCTTTGATGCAATCGATCCATCTACAATAAACGAAATTCAATCTGCACGGAATCACCTTTACGTTGAAAATCGAAGAGCGGCAAAACCTGAGATCGAATTCTTTCCTATGGGAGAAGATCCAAAAAAAAAAAAGAAAAAAAAAGTGAGCTGTGCTCTACCAGAGGAATAAACATGACATAGTTCTATTGAAAATGCTTGCATTAAGCAGATCCTATGTTTTACGGGTCCCATTTCCAACTACCGCGCGCTTCAATTTTACAATTTCACCTCTCCCGTAAGCCAATTAAAATGAGAGAATCGGGCGGCTCCCATAACCATATCCAACCTCAATCCTGATCCTATCTCTCCCCCCCCCTCCGACCACAGACCCGCGATTGAAATTCAAAAAGTCATTGGACTGTCGAGATCTCCGATTTTCAAACACCGCCCTCTTTAACTTTGTGTGCGCGCGCACTCGTGAGTATGTGTGTGTGTGCGTGCGAATGCGTCTCATAGAGTGCGTGTGATAAAACTTTTGACCATAACCGGCTTCACCGAAGTGACATATTGGAGCCGTTTGCGTATAAAAAATAATCCCGTTACGAATGAAAAAAGGGGTCAGTTTTTTTTTTTTTTTTTTTTTTACTTTTTTTTCCGTTTCTTTTTAACGCGACACGCCGTTTTTGCGCGTGTGAACGGAGCTTTTTAAGTCGGTCTTGATGTGCTTCGTGTATCGCCTATCCTGTGTAAGTATCGAGGCATCGGTGTCTTCAATCGGCGCGGTGTATGGACCCAATTGAAATTTCCCTTCAATCTCCCTTCCCCTGCTCCCTCTGCCCTTCAAAGGCGTACGCATACAGATTATCGCGGACACCCCTCTCCCCCCCATCACGACTGACCGGGTCCCCGGGCCTCGAAGGAGCCGCCACGGGATAGAGACGGGGACGCTGTCGGTCGGTCGGTGTGAGCTCTCCCTTGATAAGGCGAACAATTGAGAACCCAACGCCCGCACCCCCACGCACCTTGGAGCTGAAAAGAACTTAACTCCTTCGTGTCCTGCCGATCGACGCACAGTAGCTTTCTAAAGCTGCGAGTAGCTTTTGAAGCGAAAAAAAAAATTGCGATGTAACCATGACCTATTCGTTGGAACCTGTTGAAAAATATCGATCCTTTGGAATCCGTGGCAGTTCAAACACAGGAACTCAGTATGTACCTACATCAAAGACTTTACTTGAGATCTATTTTAATTGACTTGGCTGGGGAAATACTCCAGTCAAGTCGAGTCGAGTAAAAAAAAAAATTGCAATTCAGAGACTTTACTTGAGATCTACTTGACTTGACCTAGCTTGGGAAGTACTCAAGTCAAGTGTAAAAAAATTGCAATTCAAAGACTTTACTTGAAATCTACTTGACTCGACTTAGCTTGAGAAGTACCTTTACTCACAGTCAGTACTCAAGTCAAGTGTAAAAAATTGCAATTGTAGAGACTTTACTTGAGATCTACTTGACTTGACTTGGCTGGGGAAATATACTCAAGTCAAGTCGAGTCGAATCGAGTTGAGTGTAAACAATTGCAATTCAGAGACGCTCACGTTGAATCGGAAATGGGTCCGTTGGAAATATTTGCTACAGCGTTATGGAGGGTTGATTTCGATGTAAAAATCATTTGAAAATAACGTTGAGAGCATTGGCGTACGCAGGAATCAGTCTCTCTCACTCTTTTCCCGTTTGAGTGTATGTACTAGAAAAGGAAAGAGATAGGGGCTGAAGACACGTTCGCGCCCCTGTTTCTGTCCTTTTCTTACACACGTGTTCAAAAGGGGCAAGAGAGAAAGACAAATTCCTGTGTACGCTACTGGTTGAGAGCATCGGAAAGTTCATACATCTACGCACAAGTAGAAAGATACACTTATAGATGATGGGACTTTCTCATTTTCACCTTCTCATTCGACCGCCATCTTGTAATTTTGTTAAACGAATTTATTGAGTTTTTGAGTGGATTTTGAGAATTTTCGATGCTTTCAATGTAATTTTCACGCGATTTCACATAGTAATCGACCTTTTATTATGCTATAGCAAAAGTTTGCACTGTCGGTCGGTGAAGCATTAGAGTTCAGTCGTTGGTCATCAGTCAAAGTACGGGTTAGGGTCTATTTGTTGGATGTTGCTCCCTTTTGTGTCATTCTGTTGAATCCCAGTGCCTTGTCTCTAGTGTAAATCATCTCTGGTAAGCCCACGGCCCACGGTCCCACGCCTTTTCAATACATTTATCAAAGGCACTAGTAAAATGTAGAGCCATCGAGCACGAATTTTTCTCCACTGTTGAAGAATGTTTTAATGGGAAGCTCTCAAGCTCCCGCATTAAGTAGAGGTCATAAGGCTCTTCTGAGAGGCTTGGTTTTTCGCTCTGAGAGGATTGGTTTTTTCACTTTGAGGCAAAAGCTACTAGCAACACCGCCCCCAGCCCTAATGGCGGATCGTGCAATTCGGCAACAATGGATCCTCTCTATTTAAACCTTTGTAAAATAATCGATCTTCAGGAGGTGCATTACACCCCCAAGAAATCGATACATTTGCATAGGTTTTAATGGCAAAACACATGGTTGCCAAACTGCACGAGCCGCCTCTGCTCAGCCCCCCCCTTCAATACGAGCCCCGAATTTTACGAGTCGAGAGAATCGTTGGCACAGATTACACTCAGGCATCCTCAAATCCTGTGGGCAATGCAAAGATTATAATCTTATTTACAAGTACTAAATATTTACTACTCTAAAGTAGGTAAACGTCAACTTAGAATGATCGGAAAACGATGAAACCAAAAAGTACCATTTTATAGGAAAATGCGGCTCAGGGCAGGAAAAATGTTGGAGGGGGGGATTGGAAACGGCTGAAGTTTTGCAGAGCTTTTTCATGTAGAAAAATGATCCGAGGCTGAAAGAATAGAAAGAGCCGAAGTTTTACAGAGCTGGTCAATTTATTGTGTATTGGTCAATATCGAGTGCTTTCACAGAATCGTACTTCTACAATGTTTTACAGGACCTACTACTCTTTGCTCCAAATAACTAGAAAACTATTGACCCTAGCCCTATAGCACATTTGTCCTGAAGGGGTTGATTTGTATCCCATAAGAAGTGAGCGCCTGTAAGCAAAAACGTTGTATATTTTTAGGAATGATAGAACTGTGTATGGCAAATTGAAGATGACCTACTTGGACCCCCTTGAAGGAGGGCGAAAAGCAAGTTGTGAAAGTCAAAATGTTCAACGCTATATTACTTTTTGAACAAAAACCGTTATTAATTTGAATATCGTGGATATTCGGTATTACTCGTACTCACCAGTCACAAACGAATAAAACCTAAGTCTATGTATTTCAAATGAGAAGAACTTTTTTGGTGAATGTTGGGATAACATATTTTCTCTCCTCCACTTTTCCGTGTTGAAATTTTACAGGGCTCCGACTCTTTCTTTATACTCATTTTCTGCCTTCCGTTCAACAACTATACATATTTTGCAATAGGTGTGGAGGTAGTTAACTATTCATACTTGGTGTTGTTGTTTTTGCATACCCATAAAATTGAAGGCGCGTGATCCCCGACTTATGCCTCAACCTCTTTTTTGTTTATTCAAGAGCTTCTTTTGCAATAGATGTGGATGTAGTTAACTATTCATACGCGGTGGTGTTGTTTTTGCATACCCATAAAATTGAAGGCGCGTGATCCCCGACCTTCGCCTGAATCTCTTTATTGTTTATTCAAGAGTCTTCATTTTGGAATAGATCTGGATCAGTGGCGTAGCCCGGGGGGTGGTCCAGTGGGGTCTGGACCCCCCTCCCCCTCTTGACCAGGGCATCGGACCGAACCGAACCGTGAACCGCGAACCGCTCCGAACCGTCGAATTTCCGAACCGCGAACCGAACCGCGAACCTTTTTTCCACTGAGGCGGAGAACCCGAACCCGAACCGAACCGACTGGCTGAACCCGGTTCGAACCGGTTCGACGGCTTAGTAAAGAGGTCTTGAAAAAAAACCTGAAAAGGGGAAAGAGCGAAAAGTTTGAGTGTTTACTCTGTGAGTATTCAATGGATCTCAAAATCGCATTTTTCGTATCGAACCCTTTTCGCATAGAAAGATTACACAGAGTCACAAATCTAAACTAGTTTGAAGCAACTGAACGTTTATTGGTCTACTGATTCGTTTGAAGTTATAAGGGTCTAAACCAATACATTCTATCCCATGTTGTCTTCTATTAGTCCACAGTTTTTTTCTGTTTCTGCCTTCTGAGCTATGTATCTGTTGCGAAACTTTGCCCCAGCAGCAAATAGGGCTTGTTGAAGCATGAAATCAATGAAACTAAGTACGTTTAAGTTGTTTGACCCTCTCAACTGCCGCCACAAATGTTCGACCTCGACCGAATTTTCTCCGAACCGAACCGCTCCGAACCGGTTCAAAAATGTCTGAACCGGTTCGGAGCGGTCCGGAAAGTCGCGTGAACCCGAACCGAACCGCGAACCTTTTTTTTCGTGAAGTGTGAACCGCGAACCGAACCCGAACCGATTTTTGCCGCGGTCCGATGCCCTGCTCTTGACACCAAAATTTGTTCTGAAAAAAAGGTATTTTTTTGCGTTTTCAGACTTTAACGAAATAAGTATCTTTGAGCCCCTCCCCCCTTGACAATTTCCAGACCCCCCCCCCCTCCCCTTGAAAAATTCCTGGCTACGCCACTGATCTGGATGTAGATAACTGTTCATACTCGGTGGTGTTGTTTTTGCGCACCCATTAAATTGAAGGCGCTTGATCCCCCAATTACGCCTCAACCGCTTTACAGGTTCAATCTCTTCTTTATTCATTTGCAATTATTCACGTTGAGTCTCGGAAAATTCGATAACTTTTTCGCTCTCCTCCTCCACGCTATTTCAGGAATGGACTGGACTGGACTTCGAATCGTTTGTTTATCCGTACCGTTTTTCACAACTAATTCGTTTCCTCTTTTTTTCAACAACTGAGAGACGACTGTAGTTTGATGTCACAAAGCCAGCCACTCCTATCGAACCTGATTAGCTGAACTAGAGTCCCTGTTTATAAAGAGTTACTAGGGTGTGAGAGAGAGAGAGAGTGTGTGTGTTGAGACAAGTGAAACCATAGGCGCCGCCATTGGATGCGTTTTTGCACATTTATTTACATTCTGAGGGCCATGCTGTCGTGTTTTGGTCCAATGCAAAGATTACAGTGCCGCGCCGTAGAGTTTCTAACGGTGTAATCTTTCTCTGCACTGCATGATTTTGTTAATCGCTATGTATTCACGCTTTTGGAGACTCTTTTGTGCATTACAGACATTATTGAGGTGCATTATCTTTAAAATTAACAAGTTTATCTACAATTAACCCTTTTATACGTAAAATACCGTTTGGATCCCTTCGTTTGTATGCAAATGTATGTTCTTTCTATCGAGATTTATTTGGCTTATGTTCACATTCAATCAGGAACCTACAGCCACCTATTGACCAATTGGGTTAAAATATTAGTGATTTTTTTGGTTTATTGTAAGAAGACACCGGAGAGTTTAAACATCCATGCTCTAAGCAACCAGATTTTCACTGTAATCTTTGTCGTGGACCCCACTTTTCAGGATTCCGAGCGACACATATGTATGGAAGCAAATGTGCAAGAACGCATCCAATGGTGATACTGGTAGAGCCTTAAGGTCAATCTTCAGCGTTTAGTGTCGATTTCTGCCACCAGAGCGCTACCGTTCGATTAAAGCCGAATTACAGGCCGAAAGTAATTTATTTATAAGAAAACCGAGTGTCAATTACTAGATAATCATCTGAAGAGTGTCTCTGCAAAAATCTCGTCCATAACTTCAAAAAGAAGGCTGAAAGTACCAAAAATGAAATATCGCATTTCGATACAAGAATCGATTTGCGATATTTCATTTTTTGGTACTTTCAGCCTTATTTTTGAAGTTATTGACGAGATTTTTTGCAGAGACACTCTTCAGATGATTATCTAGTAACTGACATTCTGTTTTCTGACAAATAAATTACTTTCGGCCAGTAATAATTCGGCTTTAATCGAACGGTAGCACTCTGGTGGCAGAAATCGGCACTAAACACTGAAGAATCACCTTAAACTCATGACCAATCAGAGTTCGACTACCCTCTTGTCTCAACTCTCTACATACAGGGACCCTAAGCTGAACTAGCCTCCGATCGGGATAGAGGCCTCCTTGACATCATCACTAAAATCGTCTCCGTTCACTGTGCGCTGCTTCCTAGCTCGTTTGTTTGTTTCACGGGTTTCGTTCGTTTGTTTGAGTCTTTGGCTTCTGCATGTGCGACTAGATTCACTCAAAAAGCTGATGCGTATTGAGTTTGCCAAACGAGAAGATGGTCATTATGCGCGCAGCCAAAGCCAACGCGCGTCAAACGGAGGACTGAAGAGTGAAGAGAGGAGAGAAAAAGAAAAAGAGAAAGATAGAAAGAGAGAGAGAGAGAGAGAGAGAGAGAGAGAGAGAGAGAGAGAGAGAGAGAGAAAGAGAGAGAGGCACGAGACTTCCCGAGTGCACCGAAGGAGAATCCTTGGTCTTGGTGTTAGAAGAGAGAATCTCATTATATCGCGGAGAATATGTGAAATTCGCTTCAGACAGTTAGGGAAAAAAGGGAATAATATCAATTTCACCAAAGGAGAGAAGTGATGAGAGAGAGAGAGAACGAAAATGTAAGGGGATTGTCGCCGCGTTCGCGCTGCTAGAAGACTCCGCTGAAGACGTTTGAGTTAGAACAAAGAGAGAGAGACGACGCGACTAAAAAGGACTCTTTAATTTGATGCCTCGTTTGCGTTCGACTCCCCCCCTCCCTCCCTTGCACCCCCCGCACCCCCGCTTCAGCACAATCCGCCTCCCCCTCCCCACCCCCTCCTTCCCTCGCCACCATGTCCTTGTCCGCGACACTCCCTCTGTTTCGCGCGTACCCCCATCTTTCTTCCTTTCCCGGGACTTTCCAAAGAAGAGGAAAAGGAAGAAGGAGGAAGAGGAAGAGGTGAGGGAGGAAAAAGAGGGGAAGGGAGAGGAAGAGTGGGGAGGGGTGGAAAACGTGGAAGTGGTGGTGGGGTTCTGGGTGGAGGGGGAGGAGGGGGAGGAGGGGTGGGGAGCGGAGGTGGTGGGGGGATGGGGGATGGGGGAAGAGGAGATGGCTTAGATTTCTTATCGGGGCGCGAACCAAGTTTGACTTTCAAAAATCTCCCCAACCTTCCTCTCTATTTCTATTTTTTTATCAGGTTTCCTATATCACTTTTTTTTTTTTTTTTTTTTTTTTTTTTTTTTTTTTTTTTTTTTTTTTTTTTTAACCAATTCTGAATATTTACTCGATTGTATGTATATTTTTGAATAATTTGAGCCGATTTTCCCGGAAGGAAGGTCTTTAAAACCATCAGTCGTGCTCTTTCCAATGTATATTAATGTTATAATCAAATGGACTAAATGGAGATTTTTTTTCGGAAGAGCTTTGTTTATTTTTAATGGGCTGGAGTTTCTTCGGAGAGCGTGTAAATCATGTGTCGAGGTTCGGTTTTAATCTTAGCTCACGACGTGATTCAGGCTGCGAGTATGAATGGGTATCCAGATCTATTGCAAAATGAAGCTCTTGAATAAACAAAAAAGAGGTTGAGGCGTAAGTCGGGGATCACGCGCCTTCAATGTTATGGGTATGCAAAAACAACACCACCGAGTATGAATAGTTAACTACATCCACACCCAATGCAAAATATGTATAGTTGTTGAACGGAAGGTAGAGAATGAGTATATAGAAAGAGTCGGAGCTCTGCTAGCTCAACATTCACCAGAAACGGAAGTTCTTCTCATTTGAAATAAATAGACTTAGCTTTCATTTGTTAATGACTGGTGAGTAATACCGAATAAAATCTATCCACGATATTCAAATTAATAACTGTTTTTGTTCAAAAATTACTATAGCGTTGAACATTTTGACTATCATTTTTTAGCAAAATGTAGAGAATATGTGTAGAGAAAAAGTGGGACACTGCAATGTCACAAGTTTTACGCAGCATATTGAATGTGTCGGACGAGTATAATAAGGGGCTTTACCTTGGATGAAGAACTGAATTTTGAAAATCTTTTACGAAACGACTGAAAAGTGTTAGAATTTCACTTGATCTTGTTAATTTCTGGTATGCTGGTCTCCAAAGCTGTCCATGAAGGGGGCAGAATTGCGTCGGGTGGCCCGGGCCAAAACCATGGAGTAAAATTGTTCATAAGGTATCAGCTAAGCTCTTCGTAAGAAGTACCAGTCAGTTTTTTTTTTATCTGAGGGCCTTAATTCCTTTGGGTGGCTCTCATTGGTTCCTCACTAACTTTTGGTTTTGTTCTGCTGGGGAAAATAAATGTCTAAGGTTGTATCATTTTTGTATCATACCATTATCTTAAAGATATTCTATCGCTTAGAAAACACTTTAGATAGACTGACCAAAGTGAGGGGTTAATATATCGATACCAAGAATTCTTTACGTTGGAGAATCAAAGCTTTAGGCAGATTGCCCAAAGGTTTTGGCTCTTTTGCCTAAAGAGTGCTCGGCATCGATTTATTAACCACTCACTTTGGTCTGTGTGCTGGAAGTGTTTTTTCAGTTTACTTACATCCTACTTACACCAAGCAACATCAGGGATTGGGAGCCAGAGCCGTGGTCAGACCTGAATTTTATGTTCTCCTCGACAGAAAACTGTGGGAATACTAAAATGAGTTACAATTTATCATTCAAATACTGAATCCAAAGGCTCTTGCACCAACAGAATTTGATTTCAAAGATTCGATTTCAAGTTATTGCGTTGCGAGCTGTTTAGGAAACACTTTTTGGGAGCCGTGCTCCCAAAGAGCTCCCAACGCAATAACTTGAAACCGAATCTTTGAAATCAATTGCTGTTGGTACAAGAGCCTTTGGATTCATTATTTGAATGATAAATTGTAACTCATTTTAGTATTCTTACAGTTTTCTGTTGAGGAGAACATAAAATTCGAATCTGACCACGGCTCCGGCTCCCAATCCCTGAGTAACATGTCCGGCTCGATTCAGGTTGTGTTTTTGCATATCCGGCCAATTGAAGGGGTTTTTCTTTGCTTGTCTACAAAACAAGGTGATAAAATTAATTGTCTGCGATTCATTAGCATCAGTAGAAAACAGAACTAAGGAATCTTCCTCTGCATCATAAAAAGCAAAATCTATGTTTCTTGCTCCAAAAATCTAAGTAATATAATGAGAAAATTGAAGGAAGTACCAACGCCTAATATTTGAGTCTTATTCAATAAACTATCTATTCGCTTTTCGAATTCTTTCATCCGGAATATTGTCTTGATACCTAGAACTTTTTTCTCGCTTTTCTGATCCGGGCTCAGCAAATCTTCCATTCGTCGGGTGAGGGGGGTATGCTTGTTTTCTAATGCATTTAAGTTTAGAGGCGACAAGATTTTCGCCGCTCAAATACGATGTTGCCAGAACTACAAAGACAAAAAAAAAAAAAAAAAAAAAAAAAAAAAAAAAAAAAACTGCTTCATTCTGTTCTAATATTTTGGTCAATTTACGGCGGATAACCTTAGCATACCTTGTGAGTACTGATAAAATTTTAACAACATTTTGGTTAATTTCTCTTAGGTAATATTTTTATGATTTTTCAATTTTTTATTTGAATTCAAACTATTTGGATTTATATCCGTAAAAAAAAACTAGGTGGCGAATTAAGAGTTGGATTTTATATTTCAAGGTGGCTTATAATAATGATCGATTATAATTTTTCTGCCACTTAAACCAATCCAAAAGTATCGATTACTTTGTAAGCCGATTGAACCGGCTAAAAGTTGCTTATTTTTCATATAGGTTTAATCAGAAGAAAAATTGATGCGACACTATGGAGCTGTTGAAAGCTTTTGCTACAGGATATATTTTGGGGTCAATTCAGACGTACTTTTGGTTGGCTCAACTAAATTTCTTTTGCTGGATTATTTTTCTACCGAAGGTTTTGTCAGCGCTACCAAAGTTTTTTTTTTTTTTTTTTTTTTTTTGTGTATTTGTTGAGGAGTCACCGAGAACGACGTATTTTTTTGCGATCATTTGGCAACTTTGGCCTCTCCATGGGCACGTAAACTGTCGTATGATATTTGTATCGGTATTAGTGCTGAGTTAGGAAAGTGGTGAGAGAGAGAGAGAGAGGGCGCAAATCGAAGAGAAAAGGATCGTGTCGATGAATGAATGAGTAGTTCATCTGAATCATGATTCAGGTTTCAATTCTTCAAAGCTGATTCTTCATACAAAGTTCCTCCAAAGTGAATTTGAAAACGATGTCATAGTAATACATCAATCAAACGAGCCACTTACACCGAAAAATGATAGATAACAATAAAATAGATGTGCAATATGTCAACCAGGAAAATTCCGGTACCACAACCACAATATATATAGAGCTGCTGCAAACCATTTGCAACAGGCTTATGGATAGTCGATTCTGATCAAGGCAGATAGAGAACGGACACCACTCTGAGGTCGGCTTTGATTGGTTCGCCAAGAAAGTGACTGGCACCGTCATTTTTCTTACCGCGAAATTCAAACTGAAAATTTTGCACGGCAGTGGAAGTGGCGGTAAACCTGACCTAACCTCCATCACAAAATTTCGTTTTGGAATCTCCAATTCGAATTATGATCCCTAACTGAGAGATGAAAAGACACTCTTGCTAAATTCAAAATTATATACATGATCACTTTTAAAAGCTCCAATAACTTGAGAAATTTAATATAAATTAATATAAACAACTTAACATAAAACTAAATTTAAATTTTTACTGTTTCCAGCCTTCATAACAAAATTGAGCTAGGGAGCAGGGCTCTCAAAATAAATCCTGTGTTTGGTGAAAAATGATTCCTAAACTGTTCTAAAGGAATGAATTCACTTTTCTAACAGAAATTCTGGTGCTTTGTTCTTATTGGCTGCTGACCACTGCATCTTTTCTCATCAGTAAGCGTATGGTTCAGTTAGATTTTTTTTTGTTGAGATCTCGAAAAAAAGAAAGAAAAAAAAAAAAAAAAAAAAACCACCCCATTTTGACATGGATGAAATAGACAGTGCGTAGTCTCTATAGCAGTGGCGGATCCAGAAATTTTTTCTGGGGGGGAGGGTGGGCACGCCTATGCATGGGCTTCATTTCAAGTTCGACTTGGGGGGGCAAAAAATCTTGCCTTTTTTTTTTTTTTTGCTCATCACTATAATTTTCGGCTTGGAGGGGGCAAAAAATTTTATGACCTTTATTTTTTTTTTTTTTCTTTTGCTCATCAATATAATTTTAGTACCAAAGAGCCGTCTTTTGGGGGCAATAATCGGATGACCTTTTTTTTTTTTGCTCATCAATATAATTCGTGCCAATTTTTGAGCCTGACTTCAAATCCTTGGGGGGGGGGGGCAATCACCCCCCCCCCCAGCCCCCCCCTAAATGACGCCCATGCGCCTATGAAATTTGAAATTAGAATTATCACAGGAAGCTATTGGGGACTATTTTGCTGTTGAAAGAGGGAAACATTTGAGGCTTCAGAGGGGAGTGGGCGTAGGCGCCTGCCCTGCCCACAGCGGGGGGCAAGAGGGGGCACTCCCCTCCCCCTGAAATTCAAAAAAGTCAAAATTCCACGGTAAAAAATGAAAGGAAAAAAGAAAATGCAACGTTATTCAAAAGAGTATTAGTTAACAAACTTCATTATTTGTTTATTTTGTAATTTTCACTAATGTTTTGCAAGGAGTAGGAGAATTGAACATTTTCCTTGTTATCAATTTTGTCTGCTGTCCCTTTATCCATTATATCCAACACGTCAAAATTGTTACGTTTATTTGATACACCTACCATGGCTTATTAATTGTACAATGTACACCATTTGGATGAAATAAAAAAAGTTTTCCCTTCCCCCGGGGGGGGGGGGAGGAGTCTCCTAGACCTTCCATTGAGGTTGAACAATTTTGCCACCCTTGGAAATTTTTCTGTGGGCGCCCATTAGAGAGGGCCCTTCCCCCGGATCCGCCACTGTTATATAGCATAGACATTATACATATTGTCTCTGATCGGAACGAGTCTCTTTGTCGAACCGAATCTAAAGGATGGAGTTCTCTTATCGTATAATCGTTCCCGGATCCAGATAGAAAAGCACATAAGTATAGAAATGCTTTTAGTTAGTTATTCGCTCCCGTCTCTCCTATTCCCAAACGTGTCGTCCACAAATTTACCATGTGCAGTACACACCTTTCAATTGACATCCCTCAAGACTTTCCATTATATTATCTCCCGCGCTTGCTTGGTGTAATACTCGCATAGCGGTAGCTATTGATTTCATGTATATATTTACGTGTATACCTATATGTATGTATGTGTGCGTGCGAAGCGCATCTAAACCTAATTTGAGAGCCGTCTAAAAACTTTTCTCTCAAAACACCTCTTTTTTTCCGGGCCCCCGATTTATCACGACGAAATATTTTCGACGAGGCAACACACACCGCAAAACGAAAGGGTTATTATATTTTTCACCTCCTCGCGGCGTCACCCAACAATGTGGTGAGATGGCGAGAAAGAAGAAGAAGAAAAGTCGCTAAGCACTCTTCAGAATTGAACTTCTAACTCGAACCCAGTCCACCAGACTTAAGTATGTGCCGATGCTAACGTAGAGTCTCTATAGGGTCGTCACTTTGAATCAAAGCTCAACTCATATACCAGAAGTATTCTGGGGATGGGTTATTGACATTAAATTTTGTTCTCAAAGAATTTCCCTTTTATTTTTTATTTTCTCGCTCCCCCCCCCCCTCCTCCCAAAAATGAAGTACCTACTGTCAAAATGAAAAATTTTGATGTTTTGCCTTTTGTCTCCTTTCCTTAACAATCCATTTTCTCTGTGCACAAAAATCACAACAAACCAATATACAAAATATGAATAGCTAATTCAGTGGCGTCGCGTGTAATTTGGCAAAATTGTATTTCGTGTATTTAAACCCTTGAAAAAGGTCGAGCTATTGGAGGTGCAAAATGCATTTCCTTAAATTAATATTTTACACGGATTTAAATGGACGAAATCCAGCGTTGCCAGATTGCATGCGACGCCACTGAGCTAATTTTAGAAACTAAAGTATAGTCCTCAGATGAACGTCACAGATGGAGCGAAACATCTGTTTTAAAGCCTGATAGTTTGGTTCAAAAATTTCCAATTGTTTTCTCTATTTTCTAAGACGACCATAAAAAAAAAAAAAAAAAAAAAAAAAAAAAAAAAAAAAAAAAAATGGAATTAAATTTTATTGAATTTTTAAAACAACCTATTTGGCTGCTAAGGAGTTTTCCTGCGTTTTGTTCCTCCTATGAAATTTAGTCATGTTTCATGTAGACTCATTTGCTGTGGCGGCTCGTGCTGCGTGGCAACCGTAATGTTTGCCTTTTAAATCTGTACAAAAGTATCGATTTCTCATGGATTCAGTGAATCATCCAAAGATCGATTATTTTACGTAGGTTTAAATGGAGCAAATCCGATATTATTCGTATACTGACGATTTAAAACTGAAACGTCCAGAGGAGGGTTCCATTGAAGAGCATATATTGTGTCCTTTCGAAGAAACCCCAATTTAACCATAACTTTGGTTGCTAATGAAGAATACGCCTAACCTTTTATGAGCCCTTATTCCAAAGACCGACTCAATGTATGACACTTAGCAGCTTGGGTGTATAACTTGTATAGTGTATCATCGGCGGATACAGACATGTGTCTCTCTCTCTCTCTCTCTCTTTGCTCATTTAAACACACGTGTTAGAAAGAGATAGGACAGGGGGCACACACTTGACTTGTGCCCCTATCTCTATCTTTTTCTACCATGTGCGTTCAAATGGGTGAAGAGAGAGAGAGAGAGAGAGAGAGAGAGAGAGAGAGAGAGAGAGAGAGAGAGAGAGAGAGAGAGAGAGACTAATTCCTGGATCCGCGAGTGTAGTGTATACATATACATCATAGCGTAATGATGTTACAGTTCAGTCCGCGGTATATCCGAGCTGATTAATGAAGTCAACGCTTCGTGAGTACGCAGTACGCTCTGCACACAGTGATTCCCGTGGCTGGCTGCCGCACAGTATCTTGAAGCTAAATTTTCTTGGTCAACGTAACAGGGCGTAAAGATAGTGAACGGGTGCGCTGAAACACCCTGTAGAAATGTACGCCTTTCTCTCTCTCCTCTCATTTGAATACGTGCGTTAGAAAAGGACAGAGAGAGGGGCCAAAAACAAAAGATAGCTCCTTTTTTTCATCCTTATGTAACACATGTGTTCAAGGGGAAGTTCTAGAAGCGAACGGTCCTGCAGACATTTGCTAACGAAATTCTACCATATTCTACACGCATAACTCTTCGATAAATTTTAATTTGTTGACTAAGTAATTTAAAATTTTGCATATTAGCGTGTAATTGAGCACGCTAATTCCTAAATTTCACCCCTCCTTTTCATTTAGACTCAATTTTCCTTCGGAAAACTGAAACTGTCTGTACCTAACCTCAAATTCACGATCCAACGGACACCAAGTGAAAACTAGGAAAGTTGTAGAAGAACCGTAGAAGCTGGAGCAAAACTGATGAAAAATTCGGACTCTTCGACCTAAATACCCCTCTTCTCGCCCTAGACTCGCACACATTTTTCGAGGTTTCAGGAAGAAGTATCTGTTAGCATATGTCTTGTCCGTAAGGAAAGTTCGTTAGCAAATGTCTGCAGTTCGTAAAAATGAAGTTCTAGAGAGAGAGAGAAAGACAAATGCCTGTATCCTTCCATGATTTAAACGCATGTGTTAGAATAGGACAGAAGAAGTGGCCATCCTGGGACTCCATCCCCTATTTTCGTCCTTTTTTAGCTCGTGCGTCCAAACGGGCAAAGAGAGAGAAAGGGATTAAGGTTGACAAGTTCCTGGATTTGCCTATGGCTCGACTGAAACGAAAAATGAAACTTATTTGAACTTTGAAGCAGACAAATTAAAATTCTCTTGTCCGAAGATATCAATTTTTTGACCCAGTGTATGCCACCGCAACGCTCTTTACTGCTTGTACGCGCTCAGATACAATCTCGATGTAAAGTCTTAAAGAGTTAAAGCTCGTATGGATTGGTTAGCTCTTTCTGCATGGGGCTAAGCAATGAGTAGACTACATTTTACATCAATGAGCTACCGTTTACTTATTTCTCTCGCACGCACCCCGACACATTTTATGCGTAAAGTTTACTTTTTCTTTACCGAAAGTTGACTTTTTGTCATAGTGGTTTTTTTTTTTTTTTTTTTTTTTTTTTTTTTTTTTTTTTTTTGCAGTGGTGGCTCGTGGAGTATGATAAAATCGATGTGTCTTTTCCATGTAAACCTTCAGAAAAGATTTAATTCTCAAGGAGTTTAATTGGTACGTTGCAAACTTTTCCTTCGGCTTTATGAAAAGCGTTGCTAAGCGTTGGTCGATGCCAATGTAAAATCGCGTGAAAATCTCATGGGAAGCATCAAAAAGTCTCAAAATCCACTCATGGCAGAAGACGTTTGAAGATAAATCCATGATGGCGATTAAATGAGCGGGCTACAACGAGAGAGTCCCTTCTAATTTCAGCTCTCTCTATGTCGAATCACTGTTCTCATAGCAAAGAAAGTTTGTATTAGGTGGGACTCTCCCATTATTCATTAAGTTTGTAAGTCAATTTTGGAGCTTCCTGATGCTTTCAACTTATGTTATTTTCAAGTGATTACACACCAAAGTAGACCTTATCTATAGCAGTAGCAAAAGTCTGCAACAGACCCATTGACCCTTACGAGGGTCGATATTATATTCCGTAGGTGTATGTTTATGACAGAGACGTCGATGTATCGCATTTCACGAGCAATCGAGGATCGAGCGTTTTACTTCAGTTTGTTTGGGATAGAAATCGATCTTTCGCATTTCACGAGCCGCCGTTTGCAAAGAATCGCTCCAAAATCTCCGCTAAACATCGTGCACTTCGTGCCAGTAGCGGATCGTGCAATGCGACAACAATTTTTTCTCTCTATTTGATTCTATGTTCAAAAATTGATTTGATAGTGAAGCGCTGCTTCATCAACAATCGATTGTTATCAGTGGCGCAGCCAGGGGGTCCCCCCCCCCCTTGACACCAGAATTTTTCCTATAGAAAAAGGTAATTTTTTGCGTTTTCAGACAAATTTTACCAAATTAGTATCTTTGGACCCCCCCCCCCCCTGGACAAATTCCTGGCTACGCCACTGATTGTTATGATTGTATGGGTTCTAATGGAGGGGAAATTTGTTGCCAAATTGCACAAGCCACCTCTGTGCACTGATTCATCGCGTACACGTTGATTATTTCACCTTCAATTTTTCTATTTGGGTAGGGAAACTTCAAGATCGTACTGTGAGAAGTAAAGAAGTGTAATTAAACAGATTTTGAACTTGGTATGATTACGTTTTAATCATGTTTTGCCAGCCTGCTCTTGGTTGGGTTGGTGGCAAAGAGTATGTTTTCACACGCAACTGCCCATGTAATGAATTAACCGACGTTGCTTGCGACCTAGACCTTCCTTAATGCTCACTATACACGTCTAAGGTAGAGATCTACGTTCGCACTCGCCCTGCCGCACAATGGTCTGGGTTGGAAGAAAAAATGGGCAAAAATCAATGATAAAAAGTCATCAAAAATCAGTGATAAGAAGTCATCAAAAATCAGTGATAAGAAGTCATCAAAAATCAGTGATAAGAAGTCATCAAAAATCAGTGATAAAAAGTCATCATCAAAAATTAGTGATAAGAAGTCATCAAAAATCAGCGATAAGAAGTCATCAAAATCAGTGATAAAAAGTCATCAAAAATTAGTGATAAGAAGTCATCAAAAATCAGTAATAAGAAGTCATCAAAAATCAGTGATAAGAAGTCATCAAAAATCAGTGATAAGAACTCTCTGATTTTTGGCCACTTTTTGACGATCTCAGACCATAGAGCGATGCGACGCAGACTGAAAAAGTGGCGCGGCGGCTTGTTAGTTCGCGATTCGACGATTTATCTTCATTTTAAAACAATGAAAAAAATCGAACCTTTGAGGGTCTAGTAGACTGTTTTAGTAGAGCGATATAGCGTATCAATTGCCGTTCGAGGGCCTCTGGTTCCAAACAAATTCTGGTTCAATGTAATTTTTCCCATAAGCGAACTTTTGAAAGGAAATTTAGGGTTTTAAATTAAACAGTTAATGCAAACTTTTTGCGATTATGAATTCTACGTCCTCGAAAATGCTTAATTATGCCTGGTTCCTTGACTAAAACCGCCGGAATCGATAAGATATTACTGATTAAATGTTGCATTTGTAGATTAGAATCGCCCGAAATCCCGCCAATTCCACAACAACAACAATAACTTTTGGGTGATTCCAACCTCCAAACGCATCGTTTAATCTGTAAAATCTAGTTGATTTCGGCAGTTTTAGCGGTGGAACCATAGGCAAAATTAAGCATTTTCGGAGACGTAGAATTCATAAGCGCAAAAAGGTCGCATTAATTGTTTGATTTAATAGCCATTTCCGTTAAAAAAAATCCTTTTATGGGGAAAATGCATTGAATTAGAGTTTGTTTGGAACCAGTCTATTATAGTAGTAATTAAATCTCCAAGTTTTCGATTGTTTTTCATAAGTTTATAAATTTAAGATGGGTCAATCTATCCAACGCTATCGAACCGCCACTAACTGATTTCAGATTATGCGAGCAGATTAGGTGCATAAGGTTTACTTCCGATTCTTCTTCATTTTCGTTTTTGAGTTTTTTTCTCTATATTGATACGGAGGCAGTTCGTGTTCACTCACTACTTTAGGGAACTGCTATATACTTCCGTTTCAAACAGCCCGCGCTACACAATACATTATTTGCATAGGTTTCCTACAAAATATATGTTTAGAACCACCCAGTGGCGGATCCAGAAAAATTTTCTGGAGGGGGCACGCCTGTGAAATTTTGAAATTTGAAGCGTCGGTGGAGGCGAAATCGGTTTATTTTCTATTGAAAAAAGGCGAAATTGTAGGCTTCTGGGGGGGGGGGCACGTGCCCCCGTGCCCCTCCCTGTGGATCCGCCGCTGGAACCACCGTGTTTATATACTTAAATATTATCCTAACCACAAAATGTTGGAATTTCCATCTAAATACATGAAATATTGGCTGCATTTGCTGTCTTATGTTTTCTGGCTTAGCAAAGATTACAAAATAATACAAGAATAAAATTGTATGTGTCTAAACGAAACTTACGAAATATATTTTCAAGTTCTGTTGATGATTGCAAGAACGCGGTTGTTCCGTCTGTAGTTGTATGTTGGTGATATTAGTGTATAGTGTAGCGCGGGTTGTTTGAAAATGGACGTGATTTCCTGATGAGTCAATGAGTAGATTTTTAAAGCCTTCAAGGTGAGCATCGTTTTTTTTTGCCGAATTTTACGTTCTAATCAATGAGTCATATTGCTGTAGCAAAAGTACGCAACAGACCCATTCTAGTCAGTGGCGTAGCGTACAATTTGGCAACGTTGCACCTATTTAAACCCATGAAAAAGATCGAACGATTGGGTGTTCGGTGAACACTTTCGCGTTCGACCCTTTACATTGGTTTAAATGGGCACAATACAACGTTGCCAAATTCCACGCTACGCCGCTGATTCTAGTGCCAGAACCATAAATGATCTCGGTTGACACATCGTGGTATTCCGGTTATCTTGTTTTTCTCAGTGAACAACGTCAGCGCATGTATACATACACCAGTGGCGTAGCGTGCAATTTGGCAACATAGCACTGTGTTTATTTAAACCCGCATAAAAGGTCAAATGCGAAGGTGTTCACCGAACACCCAACAGTTCGATCTTTTCCATGGGTTTAAATGGACGAACTGCAATGTTGCCAAATTGCACGCTACGCCACTGATATTTACATGTAGTCATGTAGGTACACTATAGTCACGGGATCGGTCTCAAAAAGGGTTGAAAAATCCTTCGAAACCGGTCGGTTTGACAACGTTGAAGTGAGGTCCGGGGAGGAAGATGCCGAGAAGGAGCTCAGCTGAAGTTTCTTCCCTGTCCCGGTAATTAAGTATCAACAGTCGTGGTAAACGGCCTTCAGTCATCTTCAAACTTCATCTGAATATTATGTAAGCAATTAGCGGGGCAGATTCCGAGTGATTTTTTTTTTTTTCTCTCTCTCTTTTTTATTTTTTATTTTATTTTCGCCTCCTCTTCACTCCGGGTATGGTTTGCGCTTTGAAGTTGTAATTGCTGGAAGAAAAGGCGTATCAAGCCAGAGTGTTTAATAAGTCCTCGTGACACGCCGCGTAACCTTTGAGAAGACGGATTCAAGTACAGGGTGTTCCAGAGGATAAGCGAACAATTTACTCCTCCTCCGCGGGACTGTCTTTATTTTATAAGTCCTATCTCAAAGTGTGACAGTATGGGCGATCTGAATCAGTGGCGGCTCGTGCGATTTGGCAACAGTGTTTTTATCCCATTGAAATACATGGAAAACAATCGAAACTCGAGGAGGCTGCCAGCCTCCGCTTGAATCGATTTTTTACCTAAGTTTAAGTGGGAAAAATGTATGGTTGCCAAATCTCACGGGCCGCTACTGATCTGAATCTGAGTAGTTTATCTCAATTTTTTTAACCTTAAATCAAAAATTATAATAAATCCAAAGGAAATTGGTTCTAAACGAAAGTGCAAGTGATTTAGGGTGGCTATGTGGACACAGAATTCTTTTATTACTATCCAGGTGAGAAAATTTTGCTTTTTTCTGTCATGTGCCGTTTGCTTTGTCCTGCAAATCGTTCCAGAAGAAACAGTCATATCGATTGATGTGTCCAGAAAGCCACTCTAAAACACGTGCACTTTCGTTTCTTACGAAGTTCCAATGTATTTGTCTCAATTCTGTTTAAAAATTTGAAGGTTAAAAAAAGTGAGGCAAACCAATGAGCTATAACTTTAGAGTGGCAGCGGGCTGGTCCACCTTGTGCCACACAGGATAGCAGGAATCCCGGGAAAAAGCGGAAGTTGGATGGTAGATTCCAAGGTTTAAGGTTAAATTTTGTAGGTCGTTCGGAATTTGGCGGGAATTAAGACGGCAGATTCCAAGGTTTGAGGTTAACCCTTTATTGCCCAAGGGTAATTATAAGAGCTTTCAAGTTTTTTGACCACTTTGGGTGATCTCGTTGCGGATTTCTTGAATTGATTGATGTTTGAATTGATTTTTTGCATTTTCCATTAAATTCCTTGTAAAGTTGGTGGTACTTGTGAGTACCGTCGGGCAACAAAGGGTTAAATTTAGAAGGCCGTTTCCGGCGATGCCCGAGTTTGTTTACGAAACGACCGGAAACAACCTACAAAACTTAACCTCAAAATCGATTTTTACGGCAAGATGGCGGCGTCCTAGGTGACAACAATGAACCAGCGGAACGTTCCTTGATGTGCCACTCTAAAGTTATTGCTCATTGAGGCAAACAAACCGAGCCTGTGTGAAAATGTCCTAGGAGATTTTTATCATGCCTATACCTCCTTGAAGTTTCTATTTCACATCCCACAAATCCTCTCTATCACTATAGCTCGTTGATCTGGACACAGAATTTTAATGCAACTTTTCTTAATCGTGCAAATTCTTCCAGAGGAAACAGTTATATCGATTTCGGTGTCCACATAGCCACTCTCAAACGCTTTCACTTTCGTTTATAACCAAGGTTATAAATTTAAGAGGTATGCTTAGAGTCCCTATTTATGAAAGAGTCAAGACATGTGAACAGAAGTGAAGAAGAAGAAGGTGTCTGAGGAGCCTGGAGGCGGCCTCTTGTTTACATTTTTATCCAACGATCGTCCCGTCAAAGATTACTTATACATGTATTCGTGTGTAAGTAATCTTTGTTAGGCCAACCTAACCTCCAATACCCGTTGGCTTCACTACCTGTTTTAAAAGTAATGCGTGAATTTTATTCCGTTCTGAATACATTTTCATCAACTTCTAATTTAAATTTCATCAGCAGAAGCTAAAAATGCCGAAAGTTTCCTCAAAGCTGATAAGCAGTGAAGATGGTCTCATAAAGATGTAAACAAGAGGCGCGCCTCCAGGCTTCATGGACCCCTTCTTCTTCTTCACTTTTCAGCAGCCAATCAGAGATGGAACCTCGTATGGCGAGACTCTTTCATATATAGGGACTCTAGGTATGCTCATCTGACTTAGCGGCACACATTCAGTGGCGCGCAGTTCAAAATCACTGCGGGCAAGATGGCCGACAAAAGCAGAAAACGTATACTCTTTGCAGAAAACATTGGGTTGTTTTTTGCTTTCCTGCAGAGGACAGCCCAATGTTTTCTGCAAAGAGTACACGTTTTTTGCTTTTGTCGGTCATCTTGCCTGCAGTGATTTTGAACTGAGCGCCACTGAATTTGTGCCGCTAGTCAGATGAGCATACCTCTTTGCTCTATAACCTTGGTTTATAACCACTTTTAAGAGGATCTGTCACAACTTTTTTTTTAAGGTTAAAAAAAATGAGGCAAACGAACCGAGCCCGTTTAAAGTGTCCATAAGAGATTTCCATCATGACTGCCTCCTTGAAGTTTCAAAATCACGTCCCATAATTCCTCTCTTTTGCTAAAGCTCGCCGCGCTTCACGGATTTTAAGTAGACATTTTTTAATTCGCCGATGATTCCACCGGTTGCCAAAATGAGTACTCAGTCAAGTTCAGCAGTACGGCTGTACCACGGAAATAACCTTGATCAGTTATCGTTTTTCAACCGATGAGATCATCGATGATAGTAAAAATTTCATCGAATTTTAAAACGCTCTTAACCCTTTCCAGCAAGGTGGTACACATATGTATCATTTTCTGTAACATGGGTTTCAATGGAATGTAAATGGACACACGGAGAAAAATTTCTGATTGAAATTACGGAAAGTAGGAAGAAATCGGGGTAAAAAGAAATTCCCTTTAAAATAATAAGAATTCTTATTGATTCAACCAGAATTCTTATTGATCCAACGATTCTTTCTTGTGATCCTTCTATGAATCATCAGAACGTTCAATTGGACCAATGATAATTCTGGTTGAATCAATAAGAATTCTTATTATTTCAAAGGGAATTTCTTCTTACCCCAATTTCTTCCTACGTTCCGTAATTTCAATCGGAATTTTTTTCTCCGTGCATTTTGCAAAAATATGAGTGACCCATCAAAAGTCTTAGAAAAATGTCCTCTTTTGAACGGTCTAAAAAAAATCTCCAAAAAAGTGAAATTCCAAAATGCGTGCTGGAAAGGGTTAAAGAATTTGGGGATTATAGACTTTCTAGTTGTGCATCATGATTAAAATTAACAAGTTCAGTGACAGTTAACTCTTTTATTCGTAAAATACCGTTGGACTCTTTGTTTGCTACGCAAATGTTTGTAAACAAATGCGTGCAAAAAATGCATCAATGGCGTCGCCCGTATAGAGTCACAAACTCGTTAACCAATCAGAAGTTGACTACCCTCTTGTCTTGACTCTCTACATTCATTCATGGACTCTATAGATCGCTCTCTCCTCGAATGGGACAGTTGCAAGGGTCTGAAATGCTGTGTTTTTTATAAAGAAAATAAAAGTAGTTGATGAGCTGAGAACAAATATGCCTTTGGTTTCTAATTAAGTCCCATTGTTCCGGAGATGAGATTTTGGCCCAAAATACATTGTTTTGAATGGGAATTCCGCCTACGCACATGATTTTTTACTCGTGAGTATCTCTAAAACCGGGACACTTAGGAAAAAACCAAAGGCACCATTGTTCTCAGCTCATTAAGTACTTTTATTTTCTTAATAAAAAACAACACATTTCAGACCCTTTGCAACTGCCCCATTTAGTGTATTTTCATTTTCTGGACACTCTGTGTATGTTTCTTACCGAGCATATCTCATTGCATTAAAACGAGCCTTTGGGGTCTTCATGACTTCACGAAGCCCGTGCCGGAGCGATTCAACAGCGTTGCCAGATGCCGGATCTGCGTTTTATCTCAGCTGAATTTACATTGATTAAAATAGGGGAATTTCCAAATGATTTTTTAGAAAAATGGCAACGTAGACCACCAAAGACCCGGCAGCTCCGAGAGCGGTGTTGGCGGTTCCGTTGCTCTCTGAGATGATACCATCGGACCATACCATCACACACCCGACCGACCCCCCCCCCCCCTCCATTCCTTTGTCTCTCTTCTGTATATGCAAAATTGAAGCTGCCGTTAAAGAGACCCATAAAACTTCAGGTTTGCTCTTCGGAAGGGTTTGGAAATTAGGGTAAGACTGAGGTTTTTTTTTGACGAGCAAACCTCATGTTTTGTTGTATTTTGTTTAAGATAGCTCGTCAATTACTCGGTGTACAATACGCGCGTTTACTTTGCCCAGACTATAGGTGCCATACCGGTCATACGTGCATAATTCATTGAAGGTGTGATTTTTGATTTACCTACTCGGCGATAAATTAAATTTGACTTCGTGTGCGATGTGTCCTGCTGTTTTGTTACTACTGGGGGTTTTAACTGCATAGAGTTGGTAAATATTTATAATCCATGATGAACTTTTGTAAGTGTGATTTTTGATTTACCGAAAAAAGACTTCAACATTTCGAAAAGTGGCGCCAAAGTTCGAGCGATCGAGTGGATTGAAGCGTCCTCAGCTTTCTTCTGGGAACACTTTCGTAACTATGAAAGAATGTCTACCAAGAAAAACAAAGGAAATTTGAAGATTTGTTCAGAATACATTGGCGGATCCAGCCCTCGCGAACGGGGGTGTGGGGGGACTTAGGATTTTCACCCTTAGGCGACCCTTTTTTTTGTTTTTTTCTCTTCCTCTCCCTCTGTTCACCTTTTTTGGTCGAGCGGGAGGGCGACCCCCCCCCCCCCCCTGTATCCGCCAATGACATATGTAGCATTTCATTTCGGGTATTTCCAGGGGGAATGGGGCCTCCCGGAAGCTGATGGCTTTTTTTTTTATTATTATTAATTATTTTTGCTTCTCATGTGTCGACCCCTGAAAATTGTGCCCAATGAGGGCCCTGATAAGTGATAACCCTGCTGTCGTCTCCACTTAAAATTAAAGCAATTTTTTTAGAAAAACTTATTCTTTCCTGGAATGAAATTTCTTAACCCTTTCGCTGTATAGTCTCTCATAAAGGATGTTTGTTAACCTGGATTCTTATGAAACTTCGAAAAAATTGACATTGACATGAAAATGTAAGAGAAAAATTCGTTCGATTCATTAGTAAAGGTCTAAGAATTTTGAAACTACTTTTAAATCACTCGGCACTGAAAACCTATACTCAGTGGCGGCTCATTGCAATTTGGCCACCATGATTTTTTGCCATTTACAGCTAATCAAAAGTATCTATATCATGCGGGTGCAATTGCACTTCTTGAAGCTCGATTATTTTACCTATGTTTAAATGGAAAAAAAAATACATTATTTGCCACGTTTCACGAGCCGCCACTGCCTATACCTAGTGAAGTTGACACATTTTTTGTTCGGTTTGTTTTTTGTTTTTTTTCCCCCCTGGCTTATTGACCTAAAATCAAAAGCTAATGACGCCCCTGATGTAGCAATTAGCAATTCTGGTAAGGTATAAGAGTCCGAGGGAAGAGGGGGCTGTCAGACTATGCAACGTGCACTCACAAACTCATAAATTCGCAATCCGATAAAATGTATGTAATGTTCGTGGTTGTGTAGTTATCGGTGTTGGTTCAAATTTTATCGTTTCTCGTTGTTTATATCTCCGCCGCATTCAATGACTTTACCGATAAAAGGTAAAATCGTAAATCCTATCCCGAATCGTCCATGTTCAGTCTGCTGGCTTGCCGGCCGGCGCAAGGCGCATGCGCAGTCGGCAATACGATGCGATGCGCCGAGACAAGTGTTTATCGGAAACCCATCTGACTAGTAGCGAATTAGGCGTGTATTTAATTAATGCCTTGACCCGGGGAATATTTCCCGCCTAAAAACGAGCGGAGGTTGCCAAATGTTCCAACTGTTAAAAGTAAGATTCCTGAGACTTCATCTGAACAATTTCATCCATGATTCCTAGTAATGAAAACTCGATCGTCCAACGTAAATTTATTAAATGTGATCACTGATAAAAATTGACCCAAACGTGATTGTAGAAGAAATTCAATTTATAAAATTCAAAAAATTAACATGATAATCTCAACAGTCTGGACTGTTTTCTTTCACAAAAACGAAATCTCGCGGTTATTTTGATGAGATTTTTTTTTTTTTTTTTTTTTGCTGTTTTTTATTTTTTTAGAATATAATTTTGTCTGTTTTCACATTAGCCGTTTTGGTTGTATGTTGATACTTTTTTGACTTATCCTTTCCAATGGGGCTCTTACGAGCTTTGGCCACAGGTGATTGAAGAGTTGATTCTTGCATAAAAACCTGTAATAATTACGATGAGTTTGTCACTAAAAACTCACAAAACTCACTCAGATTTGGGCTTAGTGGCGGAGCTGCGCAGATATCATATTATGGGAGATTCCTGTTTAATTTGAGAATGATCCCTACGTTTCCGCAGAGAAAGTGAAAAATTAGACAGGAATCTCCCATGATACCTGTGTAGCTCTGCCATTACGAGCTTGCCGTCACACCTGTTTTCTGAGTTTGTTACTGAATTTCAGACTTTTTTAATGTGATTTTCATGATTTTCGCTGGTTTTTACATCAGATTGAAATATTCATTTGTTTATAGCAAAAGTTTGCAAGAGCTCCATTCCCAGTAAGGAAAACTGAATAATCCAAGGTGAAATGAACGCACCAAATGTGATCATAGATTAAAAAAATAGCCCAAACGTGATCACAGATTAAAAAAGTGGCCCATCAAACGTGATCATGGGAGAAATTTTAGGTATTCTACAAGAGGTGAAAAAATCAAGCAAGAAAATCTTATGAAAACAGTTTAGATTGTTTCCTTTTAGTTTGAAAAAGATTTCTCAGCTATTTTGGTGATATTATTTGGCTTATTTTTTCATTTTTAAGAATATGATTTAATACATTTTCACATTTGGGCCATTTTAAGCATGGACGTGCCGTGGTCTCTAGAGAGGGGGGGGGAGAATGCAATCTTGCCGCCCTCCGCGAACAACATTATACATTTGATGACTTTTTGTTGTTGTTTTTGCTTTGCTTTGCTTGTTACACACTGATTTTGCCACCCTCTGTAATTCATTTTAAAATTTGATAACCTTTTTTTTTGGTTGTTCAGTGTTCACCCTGATTTTGCCGCCCCCGGAGAGTGTACCCAAGGGTACCCACGTCCCACATGGTACCCCCCCCCCCCCTCGGCGCATGCCCCTGATTTTTAGCTATGTGTTCACTTTTGGTATACGTTTACCTTATCCTCGTGAATTATTTTTAATTTTTTTGTTGAACATTCCGAAATTGCAACGCTGGACAGTTTGAACTCTCGAAACTACTGAAGAGTCGCGCGCAAGCAGGTCTTAATTATAGTTACTCCTTGATTATCCATCAGAGGGTGGTGTCATGCGGAGAGGAGGGGGCAGAGATTAAGGGGTGAGAGAGGGTATAAAAAGGAGGAGAGTTGGTGGTGAGAGGGGAGGGGAGGGGCGGGGAGGGGGAGGTTGAAGTTGTACGCGTCGAACATGTAACGCAGTACGTAAATCAACTCGTTCAGACTTATACCACACGTATAATTATAAATTCCGGATAATTAGTGGCCTCCGATGCTCCTCTAAGATCGGACGGACCCCGTTCATGGAGCAAAGAAGGGGAAAAAACGAATTCAACAACTATAAGTGTCCGCATATACAAAGTGTATAAAGTCAAGGACAACATCGGTGAGCAAGGAAGCCAGATCTAACGAATTTTGAATGGAACAAAAATTATAATCTAATAATGGACCCTTGAAAATTGAAATTGTTCCGATTTAAGATGATTCCATGGTCGATTAGTATGAACGGTGGACACCAGGTCGCGCTGTTAAAAAAAAGTCAACAGTTTTTTGGCGAAAATCGATGAATTTACGGTGCAAGTACTAATTTGAGGAACTGCTTGAGCATCTGAAAACATAGTTCAGGAAGAGACACTGAAAGTTGCAAGCTGAAACACTCAAGAATAAAGCCGGAAATTATTAAGTACGAAAATGGGGCTCTTACAAACTTTTGCTACAGGGGATTGAAGTGTTGATTCTTGCATAAAAACTGTAAAAATGACTATGAGTACACTAAAAAATCACAAAATTCACTCTTAGAATCGGGGTTAATGGCGGAGAGACCCAGGTACATGGGAGATTCTTATCTAAATTGAGACAAATCTCTGTGTTTCCGTTGAGAACGTGACAAATTAGACAGGAATCTCCCATGATACCTGCGTTGAACCACCATTAGGATCTTGCCGTTATAGCAGTTATGTGAGTTTATTACTAAATTTTAGACTTCCTTAGAGTGTGATTTTCGTGATATTCGCTGGTCTTTACATCAGATTGGACTATTTCTTTGCTCGTAGCAAAAGGTCGCAAGAGCCCCATCCCCATAAGCCTCGATGAGTGCGAGTGAGGCAGGTAGGCATAGTATCACTCGCACTCACTAGTCACTGTAAGCATAAGGCAAAATTAATTTCATAATTTATGGCTTTAATTCTCAACCAATTTTGCTAGTTTTGAGCTAAAAAAATTCATGATGAATTTTGCAAGTGCTGACGTCCTTGTATTTTGCGTTTTTTCTTTGTTTGAAATTTAAAATTCCAAGAGCACGACTTTACCCAAAAGCAACCAGTGGCGCTATCCATCGGATTTGAAATATGGAAAAGTTTCGCATGGAATCACCTTAAGTGTAGGTTTGAATGCCTCCAGTAAGTTGCGCTCAACTCGACCGAAGAGTAAGTTCGGAACTACAAACAGTAGCGTCATTTGCGGGGGGGCTGCCCCCACAAGGGTCGGCCAAAAGTGAAAAAGTAATGATTTTTTTTTTTCTGTTTTTTTTTTTTTTTTTTTTTTTTAGAGAAAATTTTGAACTAAATTTGTGGTCATTAACGAGTTTTGTTGGAATGGGCCGTAAATATGCAGGGCTGTAGAGTGTCTAAAATAATATTGAAGAGCAAAAAAAAAAATGTCATCATATTTTTGCCCCCCCCCCCCAAGCCGAACCCGAAATTACGCCCCTGACTATAAAGCTCATTGTCAGTGGAAATATTTTGTAAGGACGGAACGTGAATGATTTCCCAGGTTGAACTTCGCGCTGCTTTTTCTGCGGAGGTTCGGTTGTTGCAATGCGCGAAATATGAGGTTCAGGAAATGAATGATCAGTGATCTTAAACCTCAACCTAATTTTACTCTTTATTCAGATCGGGTATGTATTTTTACCTGAACCGATGCTTTTGCATTTTTTATCGCACCACAACAATTTGCTCGGTAACCATGGATGACTCCAGTGCAGCAACCAAACCATAATTTAACCCCGTGAGCCCTCCCACCCCGCGCACCCCACTGGTCATAATAATACACGTATACTGTCGTTTTCTGATCAGTTTCAAATCTGTTAGATGATAGCTGATTTTCGATTGATCTATTAATGATGTCGATGAGCTACTCTTTAAAAATAAATCGATTGATATGGTCATTTATAGTTAGGATGCAGTTCAAATATGTTGACATAATTGACTCGTAGACAGTGGCGTAACTAGACATGCATGCACTCTCACGCAAAAAAAAGCTGCCCCCCCCCAATCACCTTCCCTCCCAACCCCTCTCTTCCACTCTTTACCATTACCAGCCTATGACCCGGGGCCTCATAGAACACATACTTTGACGAAAGAAGAGTTATGAATCAATTTTTTTTTTTTTTTTTTTTCAATTTTAAATCAAAAATCGCCCACCTGTTCTTTCAAAACTTTTTATTCGTGCCTTAATTGTTGCGAATTCGTCAATAAGTCTTCCAAAATCCATCTCTCTCTATCATCTTCGTCCCCGTTTTCCTATTTTTTGTTCTTCTCTTTTTTGTTCTTCTCTCTTTCCTTCTTCTCTTCTTTTCCTTTTCTTCCTTCGCCCTGTATTTTTCTCCTCTCTCTTTATTGCGCCCACCAACGCCTTGCGCCCCCCCGCAATCGCGGGGACTGAGGGGGCTATTGTTACGCCACTGCTCGTAGACTTAATGATTCAAACTGGAATAGTCCTTCTTTAAGTTCACCTTGAACTGAAAACCGTCTGCCTCAAAATTCACTCTCAGAACCGGGCTTAAGGTATCATCGGAGATTCCTATCTAAGAGACATATCTCTGTGTTTCCGTAGAGAAAGTGACAAATTAGATAGGGAATTTCTCATGATAACTGCGTAGCTCCACCACTACGATGTAACCGTTACAGCTGCTTTCAGAATTTATTCCTGTATTTTTGTTTTTGTTTTTTTTTTTTTTTAAGTGTGATTTTTGATAGTTTTTACATCAGATTTAACTATTCATTTGCTTACAGCAAAATTTTGCAAGAGCCCTACTTTCGGCTGGCAGAATTGTCCGTTGGTTCTTTTGAGAAATTATTGTACCCACTGTGAGCTATCGAGCACACTTGTTGTTCATAGAATTGGGTGGCCATCGACTCTTGTGACGTCATCACTAAAAATTAGTCTCTCATTGTTAGGTCCGACAACTGAGTTTTCGAAGACGAGTGTTCATCTAAAGCTTAACTCCTTGACCACATGAGTGGTATGAAGGGGGCACAAAGAGGGGGGCGTTTGCCCGATGGCGTGTTTATACCTTTCATCTTTAAATGCCTGTAATTAAAAATATTATGAGCTCACCGCGCGCGGCATCTTGGCGCAAGCGTATTCAAGAGTGGAGAGGAAAAATCCCCTTGAATCGAGCTGATTTAACTTGTAATTAATTCGTAATTAAATTTACATTTAGGAGTCTGCCTCACCGTCTGTATCACTCGTCTTGAACCTCAAGCCTCTTCAACTACGTTGCTTCCTAATGTTGTTGGCTGTTGGCTGCTTCTTAATCGCACCGGTTAATTAATAATTACTCAGCGGTTGGATCAACTGATTTTTTATTCGCCACCTAATTCTCGATGGAAATGCCACAGTCGTTGCCCTGTTGTCAAATCGTGAGATGAACATGCCTACCTACTTTCCAAAAGGTATTGACGGGAAGATTTTGAAGTTTGAACATCACTTTGACGTACTCTATTGACAACCTTAGAAGTATAAATGGACTAAAAACGGTTCAATTGGAATCATATTTTTTATGTAAACGAAACTTTAACGGGATTTTTACGATATTCTCATTTTCCTCTTTTTGAAGAAAATATGAGAGTACCGTTGTATACGTCTACTCAATGAAGTTGTTTTCGTTCTATTGCAGCTTTACAGAGAAAAAGTTCGTTTTAACTGCAGTAAAACCTCCCGTTAAAGTTTCGTTTACATAAAAAAGCTATGATTCTAATTCGCCCCCCCCCCCCAGGAATTATTCGCGTAAAACCTAACGTTTATGATTCGAAGGAATTGCAAAACTGTGTCAGAATTATCAATGGATACCTTTCAATCAGTTGTTTGGGGTAACTTTCGGGTTACTCGTTAGCTTTAACCCTTTCAATCCCACGACCGATTATTTTCCTTTTCGCAAGTAGATTTGCCTCACAACATTCCAATATTTCTTGTTGACAATTTAGATCTATTATTGCAAACCAATGGTCAGCCAAGCGCCTTCAATACATGGTGTAGGCAAAACGAAGACCGCGGAGTAGGAATATTTACCTACCCACTGAACTTGAGTGAGCGAGCGGTGCGGTGATTTGTTGTCTGAGTCAGAGTACAACCTGATGGAAGAGGTCGTTTTAGAAGTGTAAGTGCAGCTAGACCAATAATCTTTGACTTTTTCCAACGTTTTTTCTTACATTACTTAACCCCTTATGGACCAAGCCCGAATATACTCTTTTTTCTCCTCTTGTCTATTTCACATTGTTCCAGTATCAGGATTCCGAATAAACACGATTCTCGATGTAGTATGAAAAGATTAGATTTCGCCTGGCGCCTTCAATCCGTCGTATATGCAATTCCAACTCCCCCGAGTACGAACAGTTAACTACCTTCCCTAAAAAACCGGAAAAGTGGCGTTCATGTGAACTAACCTGGCCTTTAAAAGGTTAAGACACGAATGAAAATGAATTTGAGCGTTGACTTTTCATTAAGGAACGCTCTAATATCAAAATGACAAAGTCACAGGCCAGTTTCGTTATGATTTGAAGGAACGAAAATGGAAAATTCGCCAAAGATCATCGGTCTAGGTGCGTCTACACTTCTGAAACGAACTGTAAGTTGGGACCTTAAAACAGCTTGAATAAAGAAACGGAAAATTCTCTTTGTCATGATCAGAATTCTCAATAATTCCAACACACTATCTTTAAAAATGAACGCGGGAAGAATACAGAAAATTCGCGTCTGAATTATCGAGCATTTCGTTCGAGCTCATGTTTCAAGCAGTTGAGTGGCGGCTCGAGCAATCAGACAACAGTGCTCTTTTGCCATTTAAACCTATGCAAAAAAATCGACACCAGGTTAGGCGCTGCTCCTCACCAAATAATCGATTATTTTACACAGATTTAAATGAATTAAATCCATTGTTGCCTCGTTGATCCGCCACTGGACTTTTAATGTCCCACTATTTTATTTCAACAGACAATTTTTCTCTGAATCTCTATGACCAAAGATTGGCTCGGTTACATCCAAACCACGTTCTCTGATTGGTGGAGACTCTACAGACGTACTCTCACGAGCGTCCTCACTGAAACATCCTTTTCAAAAATGAACTCGTGTGACCCGACGACAAAAATCGTGTGCTGGATTTAATTGATTTCTGATTAATCTTCAGGCGAGCCAACGAATCAACGTCGCGATGGTTATGACTGGTAATTGCACCTTAAAAGCAGGCCTGTGTGAGTGAGTGTTTGTATGTTTGTGTGAGCGTGCTTTTGTTAACGTCATCTTTATAATAGGAATCACTCGTTATTGTTGCAGTTCTCTTTTTTTTATGGTCATAGTTTTCGTGACGTGTAGCCGAGTAGCCGGGGTTCATGTCCCGGACGATCTTTTTTTCTTTCTTTCTTTCTTTTTTTTTCAGTTGTCTCCTTACCTCCTATGGCCGGTTCTCACCATCCCGTCGCGTCGCCATTACATCATTGATGAGCCCGTTCAGTTTTGTTTGCTTTTAATTATTAAATTCGAATTAACGACCTCTAAAGCTCCGATTTCTGGACGCGGCTACTGACGCGCGGTGGGTGAAAAAGTCCGATTTCGTGGTCATAAATCTACACAAGTTAAAGTCTTGTAAAATAATCTCTTAAAAGCTTATTGGGTTAATTTATGCTCGGGGGAAAAAAGACTGGTAGAATTTAGCGTCTTCATAGCTGATATTGGAGTCCGCGATCAAGTATGGTAAATTTTACCATCATATGCTAAATGCAACGACCAAATTTGGTAAATGCATCTTGTGGTAAAATGTACCAACATGTTATCTTAGTTTACCACAAAGGTACGTTGAATTTACTATATGATGGTAAAATTGACCGTACTATTATTCTCAGACTCCTAAATCAGCAATGCAGATGGTAAATTCTACTACTTAGTCTTTTGTTTCCGTTTACAAACCTTCGACCCATCTAACAATGATATTAGGGCTAAAAATTAATTTTAGTTAAAAAGAAATTTAAGGAAGTTCCAAAAGATTTTGAAAGTGAGTTTTAAGGGATTTTACACTGAAAAAAGTAATGCCTAAATTTTTATAGTACTGTCAGAAGCACTCCGATTTGTCAACTAAGGAATTTCTAATTCTTTTCTCAAAAGAGCCTGGCGTTTCTATCAGAATCTAGTCATTGCACAAGAATTTCCCCCAAATTTTCAAGGACTATATGATGCAAGTATCAGAGTTTTGGTAACATTACTAGAAATTATCTCGGTTGACGTATCGTTATGCTTCTAGTTATTTTTTGTTTTTGTATTTTGTATTTTTTTTCTTCTTCTTCTTCTTTTCAGTGCGGTGTATCTTTCGCTGTAGCAATGTAGAGCATCTATTTTCATAGATGTGAACTCAAAATATCCGATGAATACAGTAAGAACCCTCAAAACTCACATATATTGTCGTAAATATTCTATTAAATGCGTCCCGTCCATTCAAACTACGTGCTTACAATTTCTCTCATGTATGATTTTTTACAATACGAAAACATTACCGTGGGGAAACTTCATAAAATGTTTTTAGTCCGGTCTCTTAAAAAAAAAAAAAAAAAAAAAAAAAAAAAAAAAAAAAAAATGAAGAGAAATTTTGAAAAGGTCTCAATGGAGCTAAGCCCATTTGAACCTAGAGGGCTCAAGTGTGCTAAAGACCTATTCGCTGCAGTTGTTTGGACACTAAAGCAGTCAATTTTTCCTACTGTCCGACGCCGACAGTACCCCTGAAGGGTTTGTAATTATCTGTTTCTCCTTGTTCTCTCTGAGTATTGATGTAATGGGAACATTTTAATTTCATTTTGGTGGACAACGAGCAAGAGAATGGCCTCTTAATTTGCTGCCTCTGGGGCCAAGCTTTTTGGCCTGTGAAAAGAAAAGATTTAGAGATGAGCCGATGAAGAGACAATTGAGGCGGTCTCCCAAAGAAGAGAGTATATCAAACATGAAGTGTGCTCTTCCGATCGTACACCAATTCAACCCATAGTGCTTGAATCCAGGAAAGAGCACACCTCAAGTCTTATTTGTAATTTTTCCGGAGATGCGCGCCTCGATTTCTGACCTCCAGAAAATGGTCCTTGGGCAATGAAAATCGATGAACATGCGGGAAAAGTTGAAACGATTTGAGTAGAGTGGTGCCACAGTTAAAATAGTCAAATTGATTTCGTTTAGGAGCTAGTTATTATAGATCCTACGTCACGTGTGACAATGGAATGGAATGACTCTTCTTGACCTCCAGAGAGTAACCCTCGAGGTACAGGAAACAATCATCGTCTGTGTGCAGTAGCAGCATCATTAAGTGTAGTGATTTGAAAGTATAAACGCTTTTTAGCTGTGGCATCAACGCATAATGTCTCTAAGTGTATCAGAATGAAGAACAACTACACTGAAAAAAATTGAGAGGGCACAGCACGTTTGCCCCTCAAATAGTTCCTAAATTGTTCAGCGATTTGAATGATAAAAATATAACCATAATCTATTCGTGAATATTATCCCTAAGTCTAAATCGCATGCTTGTAAAGGCTATACCATAAGAAGTCCTGTAATATTGTTTATCATCGCGATATAGCTGCAAATCAGTTGTTAGTATTGGAATTTTCAAATTGAAAGAAAAATTGTTGAATTTGTTGTTTTAATCATTTCAGTGTGAACATTATCCAGATGAGTGTCAATTGATAGAACTGTGTTTCTTACGACACTCTTATTAGAATACCACAGCATGTTCGATTAAAACATGGGTTTTCAACTATTTTTCGTTTAATAAACACTTTAGAAGGGCCAATGACTTAGCGATTCATCAATCGAATCCATCTCCCATCAGAGGTTACCATTGAAATTCATGAGAAAGATCGAAATATTGGGTGATTGGTGGACACCGTCGCATACGACCTATCAAATGGGTTTAAATGGACAAAATACAACGTTGCCAAATTGCTTACTACGCCTCTGCCTGTTAGGGATGGATGACACCTCGCGCTGAGAATATGTCAATTCTGACTTTGGAGTAGTTTGATTGGCCCTTTGAAGTTGGTTCTTTGGCACTCTCAAATTCGACGAACTGTAGACGTTATGAAAAGTGTTTAGTAAGTCAAAACTTAAAACTGCTCGTTTTTCAGGGGCATCCCAACCTTCTAAAAAGCCCGCGCCGGTCACGGTCTCGACCATTTGAAGAGTGGTAAAATATCAGTCGCAGGTTTCTGCTTAAAACGATCCTTTTAACTTTAATTATAGCTGTCGTTCATTACTGTTGAGGTGGGACGTGTCAAAAGTAAGAGAGGCCTTCCAACCCAACCCCAGCCCGCTTACAGCAGGTGTTGAATGAGCGAAGAAGATACAGGAGGAAGCAAGTTTGAGACGGATGCTACTGGTAATTAGACAAGTAGAGCTGTAAAAAACATCGCGAAATTAATTTAGAGGAATCGTTTTTCTTCTCGATTATTGCACTGTAGCTGTTTTGTCCCTTTGGTATTGTTTTTTACTCGGAGAAAAAGAAAACTCTTCGGTTCATATGGAACTGCAAAGGGCTCAGTTGCAGTAATCGAAGCTTTTGGTTGTGAGTACCGAACTTGGTTTAGGAGTACCGGAGTCTTCATTATATAGGGAGGACATCTAAGTCACATTGAAAAAAATAATTGTTGACTAATAATAAATTAGTGAAATTTGCGCAATCTTTATTGGTTGTACTTACCCATTAATTAGGTACTATATCCAATAAATCGGTACTTGGTACCAATAAATTATTACTGGACATCGACTCGAATCGGTACAATGCACCCAACTTTATTTGGTGCATTTACCTAATATAATTGGTACCAGCTTCCAATTATTGGTTTGAGTAGCTAATTTTTTTTGGTAAGTACAACCACCTAATTTGATGGCGGAAATGTCACTAATAATTAATAAGTTGGACGAACCAATTCTTTTTTTTTTCAGTGCCTCGTATTAGTCATACTTACCGAAGTCTTCGGTTCTCTTAACTAAAGGTCTATATACTCACAACCGAACACCTATGCATGCGTTCCATTTAAACTGAAGTTCAGTTCTCATTACCGATTTTTTCTTCTTGGTGTAGTTTTGATACGTATCAAACTTTCCGCTGCCCTCTCCCTGACACATGGGCGGATACAAGGAATTGTCTTTCTCTCTCTTTCTCTCTCTCCTTTCATTTGAACTCATGTGTTAGAAAAGGACAGCAGAGGGGGCCATCACGTGACGTTGACCCCCTCTTCTGTCCTTTTCTATAACGCACGTTTTCAAATGGGAGGAGAGAGAGAAAGACAATTCCTTGTTTCCGCCCATGCCCTGGGATCCCTCAGACATTTTGGTCTAAGATCGTAAAAAGTGCCATGAAATCAGTGAAAAAATTCATCAAAAATCATGGTTTTTCGACTTCAAACTTAGTTTCAAACTTTCCTGTTAAATTTGGATTAAATTACGTAATAACAAAGATTGAAATGGGGCTGTTGCAAACTTTTGCTGTAAGCGATTTAATATTCGATTCAGGTGTAAAAACCTCCAAAAATAACGATGGCAGCACTAAAAACTTCTGAAATCCACTCCAAAATTCGATAAACGCTTTTATTTGCACGGGCGTAATGGTGGCTGAGGGTACTAACAATTGGAGATTCCCTTCTAACAATACTGTAACTCCATCAAGAAGTGACCAATAAGAGACGAGTTTCATTTGACACCGGTGTCACAAGGTGTTGCGATCGGATGTGGACCATCACTCTGATGACTAATTACTCTGTGAATCATCCTTGTCAGCATAGAAAGAATGGCGAAATTAAGATAGGAATCTCCCATTGTTACTGCCCTCGGCCACCATTACGCCCTCGTAAATAAAAGCGTATATTTAGTTTAAGAGTGAATTTCGGAAGTTTTTAGTGCTGCCATTGTTATTTTTCGAGGTTTTTTCACCAGAATCGACTGTTAAATCGCTTATAGCAAAAGTGCGCAATAGCCCCATTGGTCTTGAAAGTTTAAAAATGGTAAATTGATGAGAAATTTACTTTCTAATTTTTAGCCGCAATTTTTGACAATCTCACACCATAGTGCCCTGTCGCATCGCGTCGGATATGTCGAAATTACGGAATCTGATTTGCTCTGTGGAACTGTTTCTTTAAAATCTGGATTGTAGACTCATGAAATACTTAAGCTCCTAACGGATCATTTACCGAAGAAGAATACAAACGTGTGTCTGGATAACTGAGCGAAATTTTTCTGCCAGACAAATTAGTATTCCGCGAATCAGGCGGGGGTCTAACACTCCAACAGTCAAACAAACCCGTTGCCATTTTCATTCATATTCTACACAAACTTGACTGAAAACAGACGTGCTGCTGGTGTATGAATGAGCGTGATCAGCTACACCAGTGAATCGCATCAGACATTCAGACACCGAGAGTTCAATACTCATCACAATCAGGTGCGATGTGAAAATAAAAATAAAAAAAAAAATAAAAATAAAAAATAAATATTACTTTCAAACGTGGTGGACATAGATGTTATATGTTGGATGTTGGATGTGTTGGATGTTCGAGAGGAGCGTTACCTCATAAGAAAGCTTAAATGCATATTTCTTAGAATGATTAAATAGCGAGCGGGATGAGTCAGGGGCAAGGGAGGGAGGGTAATTACGAGGTGAGGAAGCGTAGCGCATTTTTAAAAAGTAATTATATTTTGGTATGCAGAACGAATTCGGAATAAAGTTGACTTGACGAAGGAGCTAAGTGGAATAGAAGGCGGTCGGGCCAATCCGCTCAGTGGTACGCAGGTGTGAGAACTTTGGATATCGGGAATCGATAATTTATTTATTCGCTGTCTATTTCTCTTCCACATCGAAAAAATAAGATTACCATAAGAACAGTGGCGGCTCGTGCAATTTGGCAACAGTGTTTATCTTACATTTAACTCAATATAAAACAATCGAATGCTGGTGAAGCGCTGCTTCACTATCGAATCGATTGTTTTATATAGAGTCAAATGGAGGGAAAACATTGCTGTCGAATTGCATGAGCCGCCACTGCAGAAGAACAGCGGTTTGTCAAGTGAGAAAACGTCTGGCTCTGTGAATTTAGAATTCGGATATTTACTCCGTAACTGTTGAAAATTTAGAAGACATGCTGGTACTACGATCTCTGAGCAGATCATTTGCTTTTTTAGAAAGAGATAGAGGTAAAGAGAACTTTGGCTCTTGTCTCCGTCCTTTCGGACTTATGCATTCAAATGAGAAGAGAGAGAGAGAGAAATCAAAACTCATTAGCGATAGACAAGACCAATAGCGAATCCAAGCATACCTCTAACGTTTAAATAGACGGAAATTAATTGTGGAAGACCATTTTTTGGAAGCATTTTTCCTCATTAATTATTTTGCAAAGGTATCGAGATAGTCTAGATTGGTTAATATATTGATTCATTGGATAAAATTGCATAATGACGCTGGGCGGTATCCTATCTCGTACCTTTACTTCGCCGATTGATATAGGAGGGTGCACTGGCGGATCCAACCGATATTGTCCTGCTCTCTCTCTGGTCATTTGAATGCATGTGTTAGAAAAGGATAGAAGAGGGGCGAAAATCACGTGACTGACCCTAATCTGTCCTTTTCTAACTCATGCGTTTTAATGGAGGAAGAGAGAGAAGGATGGATTCCTGGATCCGCCTATGGGATGGGGGCGGGTGCCCCGCCACTTGCATGACTAATTCGTTTGTTTGTTTTTTTGTTTTTGTTTCTAAAAAATGTATAAAATCAATCAAAGCTGTCTTGTGAAACTTTCAAACTAACTTCAGTACGACTATCAACTGAGCATGTATTGAAAACATTTTTGGCCACAAAAATCGTGCCGATAGCCCACTGTGGTGTGGTGTGGGGACCGGACCCTACCCGCCATGCTATATGGGCTTCTGTTGCTAGCTACTGGTGTTTTCATGTTTGTCCTATTGTAGTCCTCTCTCTATTCTCTCAATCACTCTTCACTCTTCAATGAGGATTATCTTTAGCTATTCCCACGAAAAAAAAGACAACTAATTGATGGCTGCCCCCCCCCCTTCAAGAGCGTGCCACGGCCCCTACCTGCCCCCTGTCCCCCGATTTCCTCAGTCTCTCCACTTTGACTGCCCCCCCCTTTCGGCTCAATCTCTCGACAGTAGCCGTCAAGATGAAATGTTTCCTTCCATTCTAGACTTAACACTGTAACCGGACATTGGTAATCCGCAAGTTCTCGCGGTTCGGGGGGGGGGGGGGGAGCAAAAATACTTGATCAGCCCTCTCCGAAAAAGATTAGTCCTAAACTCGAATAATAATACCAGAAGCACAACAGTTCCAGTGGCGAGGCGTGCGATTTGGCAACGTTCCTTTTCCCCCATTTAAACACATTAGAAAGGTCGAAAGGCCTGGTCATCGCCGATGACTGAAGCGTTCGACTTTTTTGGTTAATATAAATGGAGGAAATACATTGCTGCCAAATTTCACGCCTCGCCACTGACTAGTTCGTCGACCGAGGAATTTCTAATTCTCATACCATAATATTCTGGTGTTTCCATAGGAATCTGGTCGTAGTTTTCAGAATACCCCCTCCCCAATTTTTCAGAAATATGCTATAAGTACTAGAATTTCAGTAAAAGTACCAGAAGTTTCCTCGGTTGACTTGTAACATTAAGATCTCTACTGATTGCGGCTTAAATGAAGAGCTACTCGTACTTACACGATAACGTTGAGCATCATAATTTTGGATAAGTTTGGAATTTGTGAAATGTGAAAATAAAGATTTTTCTGGAAAAAAAAAACCCCCGGTAGGAAGTGAGGGCGAGAAGGAGAGAGGTAGGTAGTGAGGGAGGGCGAAAGGGGAGGGAGAGGGGGAGGGGGAGGGAGACGAAACAAACTCTTGGATCCACCCATCATACACTCAGAGAGTTATTGAACTCACCTAAAGCTTTTCGAGTTCGCCACAATTATTATCTGGTGGTTTTTGTTTTAGAAAATAAACAAAATTTCTTTCGAACTATGAAGTAATAACTTCAATTTAAAAGAATCTAGCGGACGATTTGTCTCATCTGATTTCCTCCTGCATATACAGGGTGTTTCAGGTCTAACGTCAAAAAATTATCTAGCCAATTTTTCAAGTTGAAGTATGACTATGTTTTCCTATAAACATGGGTCCAAAAATAGTTCCCCTCTAAGCTATGATTCGAAAGTTTAAGAAAAAAAAATTAAGTTTTTTGTTTTTTTGTTTTTTTCAAATTTTGGCTAAAGTTATCGATAAAACCTCACTCAAATTGATTCTAGAAAAAAAATTGTTACATTTTGCATTTTTAGGTGTGAAATTAATTAAATCACTTAAAATAATCTTAAAATTAGTCTGAGTGTACTTTTCTGATACTCTTCAGAGTCTTTAGCATTATGGCATAAATTTCATGTGACCGCGCTATGAGAATTTTTAAAATTTTATGAAAAAACTACATTTTAAAATTTCTGACAAACATTTTCAATCGCTTTCATTTTTTCAGTCCGACCAGTGTTTTAGGTGAGATAATCAACTACAAAGGTGGCAAACTCAACGCTTTGGCCATGGCGGGCGACACGCAAGCTGCCTATCATTTGGACTGCCGCATGCCGGCGCTTTTCGTGCTCTCGCCATATTCCAAGCGCTGACTTTTCCACCTTCGCTGTCGATTAGCTCACCTAATTCGCGTTGCACTGAAAAATTTAAGGTGATCGAAAATCTTCATTAGAGTTTTTGCAATCTGGTTCTTTCATAAATTTTGAAAATTCTCATCGGTAACATGAAATGTATGCCATAACTCAAGCGTATGTATGTGTCAGAAAAGTACAGTCAGACTTATTTCATGATTTTTTTTGAGTTATGTTGATCTCCACCCTAGTAAAAATTGTTTGTTGACCACCAACAAAATGTTACTGGCACCAACAGAATTTTACTGACTGCCAGTAAAATTCTGTTGGTGCCAGTAGAATTTTGTTGGTGGTCAACAAAATTTTGTCGGTGCCAATACTTTTTGTGACCGATCAGTAAAAATTGTGCTGGCAGCCAACAGAATTTTTGATGGTCGGTCATAAGAAGCATTGGCGCCAACAGAGTTTTGTTGGTGCCAATACTTCTTGTGACCGACCAGTAAAAATTTTGCTGACAGTCAACAGAATTTTTGATGATCGGTCACAAGAAGTATTGGCACCAACAAAAGTTTGTTCTTGGCCAAATAAGTTTTATTGATGACCAGTAAATAGCTTACGGATGAAAGGAGCTTTCTTGGTGGCCATTAATTTTTTAGTGCTGTCCGGTAAACTTTTTGTTATAACTCGCAAATATCATGATGTGGAACATACAGTTGCTAAGTATGTCTCAACTTACAGTCTAGGTTTTGATTTTCTCAAGTTTCACAAAACTAGAACATGGCTATGTTGACGGTTTAAAACGTCCAGGATGTTTACAAATTATTTACCCCCATTTAGAGCTCAAAACTGACTTTTCCATATAGATAAAGAATTAGAAATATAGTATTTAGACAACGCGGACTTGAAAAAAGTACAATACTAAATAAAAATTAATCCTATCTTTTATTTCATTTTAATCAAGTGTGTATTGCAGAAACTGTATACAGTATATTTATTCTGACATATATGTTACACCTGTGGATATATTTCACCTATGTAGGGATCGTACTGTAGCGGGGAAAAGAAACCTGGCCAGGATATGCAATATATGCAACACACACCTGATACATGAGTTGAATAGTATACTGTGCATTTCGTATTGCATACCTTGGCCGTATTTCTTTGTATCCGCTCATAAAATTTAAATTAATAATTTCCATTTATGGAAATAAATGTGTTTTTTTGAACTAAACATTGAGACACTTTACAATTGACACAGCCGCACTTACAATAAGTTAAAGAAGCTTTTCTTAGGTATGCTGTATGATAAAAAAGGCACTACCTAAACAACAAATACGGCACTTTAGTACTCTTTTTTTAAATGTGTTTGGAAAACAGATAACATCCCTGGTAAAATGTTCCATGTGGATAATTTGATTTCCGCCGTGACATTATATAGATTCAAAAACCGATCAAACTTCAAGTTCCGCGACCGTTCAAAAGAGCTTGATTCAAAATGGGGGGTTTTCTCCCCCCCACCGATTTTCCTGAAACTTTGTATTTTGATAGTACTTGATATAAGTAGTCTTTTTTTTCAAATAAAGTTTTTCCAAAAAATAATTAGGTGGGGAGTTACAGTGTTGCAAAGTTGCACCTTTCAAAAATTCATAACTTTCGCGTAAATCATCCGATTGAGACGCGGTTTTCACCAAAAGATGCGGATTGTAAAGCACTTTCATGCCATTTAAATGGAATTCAATTTCAATAATTTTTGACTTAGTTATCGTCATTTTTGTGATTTTTAGGCCACTCAAAATCTACTTAAAGTGAAATAAAAAAAAATGGTATTTTTTTGATTTTGATCAAATTGCAATATGTTATTCCTACTTAAATTCTGCGTAAAATGAGCCCAAGCAGAAAGTGGAGCGATTTTTTGTTGCGGAGCTATGCACGTTTTAGTAAGCGAAAGTCGAGCGTTCTATGGAGAGGCTCAAAGACGTGGGTAGCCCGGGTAGCCTCAACCACTCATTTTACGCAGAATTTAAGTAGAAATAACATATTTCAATTTGATAAAAATCAAAAAATACAATTTCCATTTATTTGACTTGAGCCTCTGTATCGAACGCTCAAGGGTACCCTAAAAAACTCGTTTTTCGCTTACTAAAAAATGCATAACTCCGGAACAAAAAATCGCCCTGCCTTCTGCTTGGGCTCATTTTACGCAGAATTTAAAGAGAAATAACATATTTCAACCCGGTCAAAATCAAAAAATACCATTTTTTTTTATTTCACTTTAAGTAGATTTTGAGTGGCCTAAAAATCACAAAAATGACGATAACTAAGTCAAAAATTATTGAAATTGAATTCCATTTAAATGGCATGAAAGTGCTTTACAATCCGCATCTTTTGGCGAAAACCGCGTCTCAATCGGATGATTTACGCGAAAGTTATGAATTTTTGAAAGGTGCAACTTTGCAACACTGTAACTCCCCACCTAATTATTTTTGGAAAAACTTTATTTGAAAAAAAAGACTACTTATATCAAGTACTATCAAAATACAAAGTTTCAGGAAAATCGGTGGGGGGGAGAAAAACCCCCATTTTGAATCAAGCTCTTTGAAGAAAGGGAGACTGACTTTGTTACACCCAGTGACAAATTGATTTTATCTCATCAAGTTTTTTAAATACCAAAAATCTGAATGCAGAATCAGATTCCTCGACCAAAAATACCTTCCATTACCAATTTTCATGCAAATCAGACTTGAAGTAACCATTTTCCCTTTTCACAAACTTATCTACCGGATTTTCGTTAGTTATCCACATCTGATCGGGGTGGTGTAACGGTTAGGTCATCGGACTTGAAGGTGGAAGGTCTCGGGTTCGAATCCCGGTAGTGACCATAAAATTTGGACGCTTCCGTCCGAATGGCGGACGTAGGTGTACATCCGTACATGTCTGTGAGTGAAGTTTTACTTTTATTAATCCCCAATATTATCCTTAAAACCCTTTTAACCAGTTAAAACTTTTTGATGGTGATCAATAAAATTTTAATGGTGGATCAGCAGAATTCTGATGGTGGTCAACAAAAACACTGAGAAATGGAACGCTGACCGGTCAGCAAATTTGTTGGTCGCCAACAAAAATTTTGATGGCAACCATCAAATTTGTTGACCGGTCAGTGTTCCATTTCTCAGTGTTTTTAATGACCGTCATCAAAAAATTTTTACTAGGGCACACCTACAAAGATGCAGTTGAAAAATTAAAAATTAAAGGTGGTCGAAAATCTTCATCAGAGTTTTGCAATCTGGTTCTTTCACAAAATTGTGAAAACTCTCATCGTTAACATGAAATGCCATGTATGCCAAAACCACTCAAGAGTATGTATCAGAAAAGTACAATCACTCATTCCATGATTTTTTTTAAGAGTTTTGTTAATTTCCACACCCAAAACTATGCAGTGTAACAAAATTGAGTGTCATTTTTTGATAAATTTAGCCAAAATTTGAAGAAAAAAAATCCAAACTTTGAAGAATCGTAGCTCATATGAGAAGCATTTTAAGACCATTGTCATAGGAAAAAATAATCTTACTTTGCATTGTAAAATTGGCTTTAGATCATGAGCGGATACAGGAATTTGTCTGTCTCCCTCTCCTCCCATTTGAATGCGTGCAATAGAGAAAGACAGCGATAGGGGCTAAAGCCACGTCTTTGCTATCCTTTTCTATCACATGAGTTCAAACGGCCGCAGAGAGAGGAAGAAAAATTATTGTATCCACCCATGCTCCAGAATTCCCTGACGTTTTCAACGAGTAAAAACCCTGTATACAAACGCATGGATATAATATTAGACCGGGTTTATTCACGATGATTATGTACGATTTGGTTTCGAAAAAGAAAATGACCAATTGCTGTACGTTTTAAAAAAAAAAAAAAACAAAAGTCTGGTGCTCGATGTTTTTCGCGAACATTCGTGTTTGCAAAAAAAAAAACACAAAAAACAAAAAACTAAATGCCCGCTTTATTCATTGCTTGTTCTTCGCTCGCCTCCGCCCGTACCCTCCCGAGCCCAGCCAAACTCTGTTAGCCCCCTCATCCAAGAACCCCTTATCTGCGATCTGCGCTGTAATGTGGATTTGTTTGTGTCGTCCTCTTGTTTCCGTTGCGTTTTTATCGCGTTCTGTTGCGCATCTTCACGCGCGTCGGAGGCCGGAATTGATGGATGACAGATGAAAAAAAAAGGGGGGGGGGTTCTCTCCTCAAGCTACGTGACATTTTTCAATTACACTTTTTCGTTTTAATCTATAGATGTAATCGGCTCCTGTTCGACGCTGCCGTGCCATGCCGTGACTATGCCCGATCTGTAGTATCAGCTTCTCTCTCTCTCTCTTTCACCTCTCTCTGTTTCTCTCTCTCTTTCACCTCTCTCTGTTTCTCTCCCTCTTTTCTCTCTTTTTCTCTCTCTCTCCTTCTTTTCTCTCTCTTTCTCTCATTCCCTCCCTCTTGCACTGTTTGACATGTTGCTCCCTATTTTAGCAACGTAGGAATAAATGAGGATGAAAAAAGAAAGACAAGTTTTTATTAATTCTTCAGGGGGCTGATTTTGAACCACCAACAACCAGATTAATTAACTAATTGCCGTAATTTTGGGTCAATTTGAACCTTCATTTGGGGAATTTCCCCCTTCATATAGTAAATTTCGTCGGATTCCCCTCTATGGTGACCATGCCCGATCTGTAGTATCAGCTTCTCTCTCTCTCTCTCTCTTTCACCTCTCTCTGTTTCTCTCCCTCTTTTCTCTCTTTTTCTCTCTCTCTCTCTCCTTCTTTTCCCTCTCTTTCTCTCATTCCCTCTCTCTCGCACCATTCGACATGTTGCTCCCTATTTTAGCAAATTAATAAAATTCCACGTAGGAAGAAATGAGTTAGAAAAAAGAAAGACAATTTTTAATTAATTCTTCAGGGGGCTGATTTTGAACAACCAACAACCAGATTAATCCCCTAACTGCCTTAATTTTGGGTCAATTTGAACCTTCATTTGGGGAATTTCCCCCTTCATATAGTAAATTTCTTCGGGTTTCCTTCTGTGGTGACTATGCCCGATCTGTAGTATCAGCTTCTCTCTCTCTTTCATCTCTCCCTGTTTCTCTCCCTCTTTTCTCTATTTTTCTCTTTCTCTCCTTTTTTTCTCTCTCTTTCTCTCATTCTCTCCCTCTTGCACTGTTCGACATGTTGCTCCCTATTTTAGCAACGTAGGAATAAATGAGGATGAAAAAAGAAAGACAAATTTTTCATGAATTCTTCAGGGGGCTGATTTTGAACCACCAACAACCAGACTATATAATTACCTAACTGCCTTAATTTTGGGTCAATTAGAACCTTCATTTGGGGAATTTCCACCTTCATATAGATTTTTACACCTTAACGACGTAGTGTGTCCGTGGCCGTCATGAACGTAAAGCCAAGTTTTCTCAACATAAGATACCTCTTCCTCTCCTCACCGCGGACATCCTCGCTGATGACCCGCTGATTTCAAATTCGGTCTTAGTTTATACTCAAAACTTATACTTTCTCCACAATTTCGATTTTTTCACGAGGAAGGCGCGTAAATTAAAATTTAAGGTAAAATGTAGACAAATTTAATGAAAACTGATAGCATTTTGAAAATCAGCGTCTCAAAATACACAAGGGAGCGATGATGAAGTGAAATTATAGGTGCAGAATGATTCTAAAACACTTACACTTGGTAAAATTAGACACTGATGAACGGTGAATGTCTCGGACACATTATGTCGTTTTGGATGCCTACTTCTTCATATAGTAAATTTCTTCGGGTTTCCCTCTATGGGAATATATATTCCAGCTTTTGGACCAAACTCTAGAAAGTGAGGTGGTTTTCCTACACGTTCATGTTCTTGGACAAGCTCAACGTTAGCGGGGATACCAGCAGTTTTTTTGTTCATGTTTGGCTTGTTTTTGGGAGTAAAAACACCACTTTAGACCCTTCAGATGTGTTCAATAGTCTATTTGAATCCCCTCCGCCTTATTTTCATTCAGGGGTATTTAATATTTTTAAAATTATGATTTTTTTTTTTTTTTTTTCCAGTGGTATTGTCTGAGAAATAAAGAGTTAATCCAGGATGAAGTTGCGAATTTATTCATTCAAATGGCGTTGGACGAAGAGACGCAGGATTTCCTAGATCTCTGCACCGAAAGATCGGATTGGGTTTTCACCCAACTCTGGTATTCTTTTGCCGAAATCTTCCTGGCATTTTTCTTAACTCGGACCTCTATCAATGGGTAAGCACTTTTTGTACTCGATCATTTCTTTGCTGTATCATCGGTAGGGCTGCTTCTGCCCCCCCCCGTATCGCGTTATAAAATCATACGCATTTTCCTCCATCTTGATGTTTTGACCGTCGATTTGACCCTAAACCAATTTTAATTTGCCTACTTTTTATCACCACATCACTTATGTCTGCTCATCGCGCTTTGCGTCAATGAAAGGAGTGGTTACTCCTATCGAAAGTGCTTTGATTCCGTTAATGGATCCCTATACTGTATACAGTGTGTCCCAGAAGTATTTGCCAGGCTAAAATCGGAAAAAACGTACCTATTGTACGTACCATTTCTATTGATCTAAATGAGAGATCCGGAGAGCCCCAAGCCAATGAGCAGACCCGTTATTTTTCGAAATGAGGTATACGTGTTTTCAACTTGAACCTGGCAAGGACTTATGGGACACACTGTATCATGAACCTGGCAAGGACTTATGGGACACGCTGTATCAGGAACCTGGCAAGGACTTATGGGACATACTGTATCAGGAACCTGGCAAGGACTTATGGGACACACTGTATCAGTGTATCATCCATCCCCGCGTGGGAAACTCTAGCGATTTGTATAAACGCATAGTAATTAAACGAAGGAGGTGCTGTAAATGAATTTAGGATATAAGAGTGCGATCGCACAACTGTACCATCAGTGCTGCCAAATTTAGATTTTGGCGGAAAATTCAAATAAAACTTCATTGGGTTAGATGGGGATATGCACGGAAAAAAAACTACGGTGAAAATAACCATACGGATGCCTGATTTAGGAACCTGCTAGATGTTATGGTAATGTTAACCAGAAGTATACTATGTTTTGACTATGTACTAGGTGATGTCACCTGATTGCATGTCAAATTTACTGAAAGTATCGGTAAATGTACCATACTTCTGGTCAAGTTTACCATAACATCTAGCAGGTGCCAAAATCAGGTATCCGTATGGTTATTTTCTCTAATCTTTTTTTTCCGTGTGCATATATGACGGCAGCCTTTTCTTTTGCTATCTATTTCTACTTTCGAATTTCGGGGACTTGTTTCACATTTACCTCTCCGTATCGTTGTGAAATGACTCGAAAATTTTTATTTCTGCCAACAAAATTTCACAAAAAAATGTCTCTGTGTACGGTTTTAGCGATGAGAGTGAGGTATAATCAATACTCATCTCAGGGGTCACGTGAGATTGAGAGAGAGGTCGTTTTGGACGCCCAGCGAACTTTTTCACCCAACAATGTCATCAATATAATACCGTCTTTTCCACCCACCTTCATCTCTGTCATGTCTGCCATTCGTTTATGTTTAATGGCATTTGTTCTAGTCACCGGTTGAGAAAAGATTACACAGCTCACTTCAGTTCATGACTGTAATGCAAGAAAATACTCGCATCTGTAATTTTTTCTAAATCGGTGCAGTCATCCGTTAAATTATTAAAACATCCGCATTTTTTTTTTTTTTTTTTTTTTTTTTTTTTTTTTTTTTTTTTTTTTTTTTTTTTTTTTTCAGTATTCGATGACTTCTTCGCCGGTTGATAAAAGACTACAAATGCAAGTATTTTCGTATACATTACAGTTATACACTGAACCGAACTGTGTAATCTTTTCTCAACCTATAAAATCATCGGTGAATTGAAAAATGCCATCATAAGCGTCGGTAGACGCAGACGGCAAGTCAGGTAACCCCACCCTACTACCACCCTCTCTACGACCTGACAAGTCTGCGCTGCGTAAACGCTTATAATTACAGAAATTATTTCATTCCCCCAAACCGTGCCTTGATATGATCCTGTAGCGAAAAAACTACGCAACCAAACTCATCAAACTTGGTCTTATTTTAACCAGCGTGTTCTGTGCTCGTGCCTTTTTTTGGTTTGAACGCAATCCGTCTAATATTTATTGAGAAATGATAAAAAAACTGAATTTCTTATTATAACGGCTATTTCAAACTACGCGGTAACTCTACTCTCATTGGCTACTGCCTTTTAGTATTTGAGATCGCCGCGAGAATCGACGCTTCATCGTCAGTCAACAACAACTGCACATCATTTCAAAACAGAAACATTTCTCCCTGCTTTGACACTTTTGAAATAAACTCGTTACAAATACATGAGTGATACAAGTGATTATTGTTTCAATTGCAACGGAGGCCGTGAATTACGAAATTTGTCCTCCTCAGTTCTTCTTTTTAAATAAATGTACCAAACATCTTTTCTAGTTATTTCTTTTGTGTGCTTCTAATTTGCTGTATGCACGCGTATAGTAAAGGTTGGTTTGCTCTCACAGTTAGGTACTTTTGCATATTCATTTACTTAATAACTATTCTAGCTCTGAAGCTGAAAGTATTCGAATTTGAGCATAACCGCGGAGCTTCATTTTCCACTTCATTGCTTGCAAATGCAACAGCTGAGTACCGTAATACTGTTGATCACTGGAGGGAGAGTAGTTTCTGATGTGTTTACAGTACCTTTGTGATTTTAGCACAGAATTATACAATGTATTATTCTGTGATTTTAGTGTAATTATTCATAAGCAAGTAGTGACAAAAGTTCTTTGCTGTGTACTTGTAGAGTTTACAACTGATATGTTTATTTGATGAGAACTGGTAGTGACAGTACCTTATTTCCCTGAAGTTACAGAATTGAGCTACAGCAGATCTGCCAGCGGCAGAGTAGCCAGTGGCGGATCGGCCAGAGGTGGACCGGCCAGCGGCGGATTACCCATCGACGGATCGGCCAGTGGCGAATCGCCCAGAGGCGGACCGGCCAGCGGCGGACCGGCCAGTGGCGGACCGGCCAGTGGCGGATCGGCCAGCGGCGGCCTAGCCAGTGGCGGATCGGCCACCGGCGGACTACCCAGTGGCGGATCGGCCACCGGCGGACTACCCAGTGGCGGATCGGCCAGCGGCGGACCGGCCAGTGGCGGATCGGCCAGCGGCGGCCTAGCCAGTGGCGGACTAGCCAGTGGCGGATCGGCCATCGGCGGATTACCCAGTGGCGGATCGGACAGTGGCGGATCGGCCAGCGGCGGCCTAGCCAGTGGCGGATCGGCCAGCGGCGGATTACCCATTGGCGGATCGGCCAGTGGCGAATCGCCCAGAGGCGGACCGGCCAGCGGCGGACCCAGGAACGTCATTTCAAGTTCGGCTTGGGGGGGGGGGGGCAAAATATCTTATGACCTTTTTTTTTTTTTTTTTTTTTTTTTTCTCATCATTATAATTATCGGCTTGGAGGGGCTTAAAAATCGGATAACCTTTTTTTTTTTTTTTTTTTTGCTCATCAATATACTTCGTGCCAGTTTTTGAGCCCGACTTCAAATCCTTGGGGGGGGGGGGGGGGGGGGCAATTGCCCCCCCCCCCCCCCCAGCCCCCCCTAAATGACGCCCATGGGCGGACCGGCCAGCGGCGGCCTAGCCAGTGGCGGATCGGCCAGCGGCGGATTACCCAGTGGCGGATCGGCCAGAGGTGGACCGGCCAGCGGCGGATTACCCATCGACGGATCGGCCAGTGGCGAATCGCCCAGAGGCGGACCGGCCAGCGGCGGACCGGCCAGTGGCGGACCGGCCAGTGGCGGATCGGCCAGCGGCGGCCTAGCCAGTGGCGGATCGGCCACCGGCGGACTACCCAGTGGCGGATCGGCCACCGGCGGACTACCCAGTGGCGGATCGGCCAGCGGCGGACCGGCCAGTGGCGGATCGGCCAGCGGCGGCCTAGCCAGTGGCGGACTAGCCAGTGGCGGATCGGCCATCGGCGGATTACCCAGTGGCGGATCGGACAGTGGCGGATCGGCCAGCGGCGGCCTAGCCAGTGGCGGATCGGCCAGCGGCGGATTACCCATTGGCGGATCGGCCAGTGGCGAATCGCCCAGAGGCGGACCGGCCAGCGGCGGACCCAGGAACGTCATTTCAAGTTCGGCTTGGGGGGGGGGGGGGGGCAAAATATCTTATGACCTTTTTTTTTTTTTTTTTTTTTTTTGCTCATCATTATAATTATCGGCTTGGAGGGGGCTTAAAAATCGGATAACCTTTTTTTTTTTTTTTTTTTTCTCATCAATATACTTCGTGCCAGTTTTTGAGCCCGACTTCAAATCCTTGGGGGGGGGGGGCAATTGCCCCCCCCCCCCCCCCCCCGCCCCCCCTAAATGACGCCCATGGGCGGACCGGCCAGCGGCGGCCTAGCCAGTGGCGGATCGGCCAGCGGCGGATTACCCAGTGGCGGATCGGCCAGTGGCGGATCGGCCAGCGGCGGACTAGCCAGTGGCGGATCGGCCAGCGGCGAACCAGCCAGTGGGGGATTGGCCAGCGGCGGACCGGCCAGTGGCGGATCGGCCAGAGGCGGACCGGCCAGTGACGGATCGGCCAGCGGCGGATTACCCATTGGCGGATCGGCCAGTGGCGAATCGCCCAGAGGCGGACTACCCAGTGGCGGATTGGCCAGCGGCGGACCGGCCAGTGGCGGATTGGCCAGCGGCGGCCTAGCCAGTGGCGGATCGGCCGCCGGCGGACTACCCAGTGGCGGATCGGCCAGCGGCGGACCGGCCAGTGGCGGATCGGCCAGCGGCGGCCCAGTCAGTGGCGGATCGGCCAGCGGCGGACCGGCGAGAGGTGGATCGGCCAGCGGTGGACCGGCCAGCGGCGGACCGGCCAGTTGCGGATTGGCCAGAGGCGGACCGGCCAGTGACGGATCGGCCAGCGGCGGATTACCCAGTGGCGGATCGGCCAGTGGCGAATCGCCCAGTGGCGGATCGGCCAGCGGCGGCCTAGCCAGTGGCGGATCGGCCAGAGGCGGACCGGCCAGCTGCGGATTACCCATTGGCGGATCGGCCAGTGGCGAATCGCCCAGAGGCGGACCGGCCAGTGGCGAATCGCCCAGTGGCGGCCCAGTCAGTGGCGGATCGGCCAGCGGCGGACCGGCGAGAGGTGGATCGGCCAGCGGCGGACCGGCCAGTGGCGGATCGGCCAGAGGCGGACCGGCCAGTGACGGATCGGCCAGCGGCGGATTACCCAGTGGCGGATCGGCCAGTGGCGAATCGCCCAGTGGCGGATCGGCCAGCGGCGGCCTAGCCAGTGGCGGACCGGCCAGCGGCGGATTACCCATTGGCGGATCGGCCAGTGGCGAATCGCCCAGAGGTGGACCGGCCAGTGGCGAATCGCCCAGTGGCGGATCGGCCACCGGCGGACTACCCAGTGGCGGATTGGCCAGCGGCGGACCGGCCAGTGGCGGATTGGCCAGCGGCGGCCTAGCCAGTGGCGGATCGGCCGCCGGCGGACTACCCAGTGGCGGATCGGTAAGCGGCGGACCGGCCAGTGGCGGATCGGCCAGCGGCGGACCGGCCAGTGGCGGATCGGCCAGCGGCGGCCCAGTCAGTGGCGGATCGGCCAGCGGCGGACCGGCGAGAGGTGGATCGGCCATCGGCGGATCCCCAGTGGCGGATGGGCCCAGCGGCGGACCGGCCAGTGGCGGATCGGCCAGTGGCGAACCAGCCAGTGGCGAATTGGCCAGCGGCGGACTAGCCAGTGGCGGATCGGCCAGCGGCGGACTAGCCAGTGGCGGATCGGCCAGCGGCGAGACGGCCAGTGGAAACGGAACTGTAGGTTAGCATATGGATCAGGGAAAAGAAAGGGAAATGAGACTGTTGTCCCTATCGTAAAATGAGCACTCGAGAGTCTATGTGAATGTTGTCCGGAAACTATTCATAACTGCTGGCTAGTCAGCTGATGGATAACAACTGTAGCTTTTATTTGTGGAATGAGAAACCGGAATTTTGCAAGCTAAAACCAGAGTATATCCCATCAAAAAACCCTTTTCCCGGTGCAAGCAGACGGCATCAGGTAATTATGTCTGTCACAAAAAGCCGTTCCAAAGCATCCACTCAAAAATATGATATGATGGAACGGCAAGTCTCCTCCAAAAGGGCATCCAGCAGGGCAAATGTTAATCATTTTTTAAAATCAACACTATCCATCTGCGGCGAATTTAGTGAAGGAAAAAATTTGAGGATGTATTTTTTTATTTTTTTTTCAAACGCAAAAACTTGCCGCCGTTCATCGCCTTAAAAAAAAAAAAAAAAATAATCATTAATATTTTTTTTTTTAAGGCGATGAACGGCGGCAAGTTTTTGCGTTTGAAAATAAAAAAGAAAGAAATACATCCCTCAAAGTTTTTCCTTCACTAAATTCGCCGCAGATGGATAGTGTTGATTTTGAAAAATGATTAACATTTGCCCTGCTGGATGCCCTTTTGGAGGAGACTTGCCGTTCCCATCATATCATATCTTTGAGTGGATGCATTGGAACGGCTTTTTGTGACAGACATAATTACCTGATGCCGTCTGCTTGCACCTGGAAAGGTTTTTGATGGGATTGAATATACATGAAACGGTAGCTCAGATCTCTGTATCCAAAAATCCTATTGACCGCGGTCCTCTTGAGCGTTGACTATTTTGACGAGCAGCGGGAAGGTGTGAGAGGTGGGGGGGGGGGGGGGGGGGGGGTGCGTTCGGGAAGCTGCAAGAACAAACAATCGAAGTGCTTCCGAAGCTGGAAGCAAACGGGAGTAATTAATAACAAATTACGGCGAGAATGTGAGAGTGTGAGGGGCAAGTGGGCCCAGCCGGCCGGCCGGGGCCCCCGAAAAGAGCACCCGGAGAGTGGCCATTGTCGGCTCTCAAAAGAGAGTCATTAAGAGTTGGGGCCCCCCTAATCATTAATCAAAAACAGTGCCAAGGGTTTTTCAATCAGGCCAAACGAGCATGTACATAAGTATACAGTATGTCCCATCAATTTTCCATCGGTCAATAACTTGTGAGCTGTTCTCGGTGCAAAAGAGGCAGTGGCGGCTCGTGAAATGCGATAAATCGATGTCCAGTCCATTTAAAACTATGGAAAAGTATCGATTTCTAGGGGGTTCAATTGCACCCCCTGACCGATCGATACTTTTCTATAGTTATAAATGGAGTAGACATTGATAAATCGCGTTTCACGAGCCGCCACTAAAAATAGGTGTCAGTTTAAAATTCTGATCTTAAAAAATCCTTCTTGAAGTTGATGAAAGTGGCGAAGTGTGTGCTACCTGGCAACATAGAATTTTGTTCATTTTAACACACAGAAAAGGTCGAATTCGCTGGTCATCGCGACCTCTAGATAGTTCGATATTTTTGTGGGTTTCAACGATCTCAACATTTTACCGAATAAAGTAAATTATGAAACTATTTTAACTATGTTAATAACTCAATTTTTAAAAAACTGGGCGTAAACTACTTGCGGGTGGAACGTCACTCCAAGATATTAAGACGGGTTCATTTTATAGGAAAGACAAATGGAACACACTGTATAGTTTAAACCCAATATACATCTAGTGTATACATTATAGGTTTGTTGGTATGTTCATAGTCACTTGCTGGTCTTCGCTACTGTGATTCACAAAAGCTACTGGCTTCCGCTCGGCCGCACCTGAGTTCAGTGTTGCCAAATTTCGCGGGAAATTCAAAACTTTTACATTACAGTTAAACAGGAAAATTCGTGTGATTGTACGCAAAATGCCCTTATACATTTCTCGCGCCTCACTGTAACAGCCTATTTTAGGCCTGACTGTATTATTATGCAGCTCATCGGCGCGGCGCAAGAGTCATTGCGACGCTTTCATTTTTGTTAAAATGAGGATATAAACTGTTTCAGTGGTGACTTCGAAGATTTCTTTTCCTGATCAAAAGCAGGGCAAGCTGTACAATTATTGGGACGGGAATAAAACAGTGGATCTGCTCATCCCTAAAATTCTCAATACTTACTCTAATGTCATTTCCTCGGGGAGAACACACCTCGTGTTTCATGAAGCCCTTTTGTCAGCTACCGCACCTGAATTCAGCCAATCAGATTTAGATTTAGTGGCCCAGTGACAGGACACTGCGAAACGGTTCATCCGCTCTAAATTCCGCTCAAAACGGACTAGATGTTCTCTCTCTCTCTCTCTCTCTCTCTCTCTCTCTCTCTCTCTCTCTCTCTCTCTCTCTCTCTCTCTCTCTCTCTCGCTCTCTCTCTCTCATTTTCTGAAATTTTTATTACGTCGTCGCAAGGCACCCTGGGAAACGGGCTAAATTCGAAGGTACGCTTCTCGAATGCAAAATCTTCCGCGCTCTTGTCAATTACGTGTGATTTGCGCGGGATTTAGCTCGTAGTTAAAACAGTTTACATCGATGCACCCTCCTCTCTTATCAGCAGGGTCCTAGCGCGGTCCTCGGTCCATCAAACATCAGCCCTGCTACTTCCGAGATATTTGTATTTGACCCGCCAAGCTCATTCCCGCGGTAGAGCGCACCCGATATTGTAACGGGCATACCGTACTCTCATCGCTTCATACGTTTGTGTTTGTGTAAATTTGTGTGTGTTTGAGTGTAAGTTCGTGTGTGTTTATAAAAGGCAGAACGGGTGTTTGAATACTAATGGTACTAGTTGCGTCCGAATGACCGGTCACCGGTGGAGGGGGTGAGCTCCGAGAGGCGTGTATGATGGCAGGGAGGAAGGAGGAGGAGAAGGGAGGGGGAGGAGGGAGGGGAAAGTTAACGGAGACAGAGAGAAGAGAACCAATGATATCTAGGAGAGGACTGAATCTTGCGAAAGAGGAGGAAATCAGGGCGTGCGTACGAACTTAAGGAAACTTGAGCCAACTATGTATGCTTCATGAATGACTTTAAAAAGTCACTTGAATGTTCGCTGTTACTGTTCGATCTTTAGTGTCTCTCTCTTGGCTTTATAAGATGCTTTGGAATCTTTCTCGCGTCATGTCAGTTGAGCTTGATTTAAGTTCAGGCTGTCCGAAAAGGTTCGTTGGAGGTAGGAGCTAAAGATTTCTGAGACTCTGGTTTTGGATGTAGCGGAAGAGAAGTGTTGAGCGCCTTCAATCTCAACGCATGCAACACTTGAAACGTTGGCCCTCGAGGATCTCGGTGCCCTCTTGACCATTTATCCAAGTGTCGAATACTTAGTCAGTTTTCATGTCGAAGTTGAATGTAACTTCTTAGATATTGTATGTGGTTAATAATTGTCCGGCAACACTTTCACTTCAGTCCTTCATTTTTGAAAATATTTTGATTTCAAATGTTTGCACGTAGCAAACTAGTTAGATCAGTGGCGAGGCCATCTGGCAACGTTCCTTTTCCCCCATTGAAACACATTAAAAAGGTCGAAATACCTGGTCATTGCCGATGACTGAAGCGTTCGACTTTTTTGGTGAATTTAAATGGAGAGAAAAAAAATGTTGCCAAATTTCACGCTTCGCCACTGCGTTGATGGATATCAGTCAACAGGCTGTCAACAGACTGATATAACCGTTAAAACTAGAAGCTGTCGGGAAAATCTGAGGAATTAAAATCATTCTCGAGTCAGAAATTTTTGTCTAATTTTGACTTGGTGCACTGAAAAAAAAAAACAAAAAACAAAAAAACAAACAAAAACAAACAAAAATAATATGGTTCGCCGTACTAATTTTTTGCGAAATTTGCGCAATCAAATGAATTGGTCGTACAGTGTACACACCCAAAAAATTAGGTACTCCAACCAATATTTGAGGAAGCTGGCCCGTTGAAAGGGCGAATGCTCCATTTAAGTAACATGGAACATTCTAAATAAAAATTAAAATGAATTTTTATTTAAATTAAAATCGTGTGCTGTACTCCTCTTCCTTTATTTTAATGGAACATTCGCCCTTTCGACGGATCAGTCCTCAATTGGTAACTGAATCCAATTATATTGGGTAAGTGCAATCAATTGGGTGTTCCGTACCACTTTGAGTTGGTACCCAGTACTAATTTATTGTTACCCAGTATACCCAGTACCAATTTATGGGTAAGTACAACCAATTTTTGACTGCGCAAATTTCACCAATTATTATTAGTAGGGCGAACCAATTCCTTTTTTTCAGTAAATCGGAATTGCAAACGAGAAAAAAATCGTATTTTCTGACTTTTTGTTCGTTTCTGTTTTGAGTTGTGAAACTTGCGGACTTTGTGTTTGCAGAATTGCGGAAATTCAAGGAATGTTGACTAGATTCCATCGACCATTTTCTGAGAATTCCTCAACTTTAACTATAAATTTTTCCACCATTCAACGTTGCGAAATTCCGCAAGTTTTGCGCATGGATTTTTTTGGGGGAAAATGCTGAGAATTTTGACCAAATTTCATTATCATGCCTGACGTCCGTTGAATGGTTTTTAATGTGAAAAGTTATTTCCAGCAAAGAGGAGCACCTCCTCCAAAAATCGTTCTTGTTTCATTTAAGTCATCGATTGAAGCTTTCGGTGGGGGGGGGGGGGGGGTTTGATTCCATAGACCATTAGGCAGCACTGTATGTGGAACATGCTCGCACGCGGAAAATGGGCGAAGGAGGCCAAGCATTTAAGGCAATCTCCTCGGTTTGCCTTTTTCCTCCCCCGCCTCTCCCCTCTCCACCCTCTTTTTTCCGTCCACTCATTTCATCTCCTAATATGATTACAGTAATTGCCATGATATTGATGATATTTTAATATCGGGCGAAGCTACTTCAACGAGAGCATATCGAGGCGAGGCCATGTAACACCCGGTCTGCTCTTCGCGAGGAATTAGCATTGTAATTGTGTATCAAAACCCTTTCGGAAGAGCGCACCTGACGCCCGAACAACCGATTGTTCGTGAAACCGCTCAACAATGACCCTGTAAACTTTTTCCTCCAAATAACGCGTAACGGTTTCATTTTCTAATTTGCCGTGCGCGGAAAAGAAGAAAATGAAAATAAAAAAAATAAATAAATAAATAAATAAAAGAGCGAGCACACACAAAGGATTATGATTGATTAGTTTAATGTAATTTTGATTGAAACTCTATCCGCGGACTCCATCGCTAATGTATAATCATGTGATGTCCTGTCCTCGCGCAGTCCTGCGTCCTGTCCATCTTCTTGTGTCTTCGATAGTATCTTGTCGTGCTACCGCGCGTAGCTTCGCCGCACTCTGATCGAAACATGGAATTTTCCGGGCATGAAATGTTGTTGATCTTTTTTTTTTTTTTTTTTTTTTTTTTTTTTTTTTTTTTTTTTTTTTTTTTAGTAAAAAACAGTTTTTTATTGATCTTTTTTTACTAAAAAATTCTTGTTTGACTCATTTAAAGCTCAAAAATGAATTATTTTACAAATGCATGAGTTATCTTGCTAATTTTTGTTCATATATGTTGATTTTTGTCCGTAAAATTATGTCCGGGAAAATAATGTTGTTGTTGTTGCTTTTTTTTTGTTTTTTTTTTACCATTTGTTTGACTCATTTTAAGCTCTGAAATGGATTATTTTACCAATTTTTGAGTTATCCTGCTATTCACTGTTCATATCATGTTGATTTTTGTCCCGGAAATTAATGTTATTGTTGTTTTGCGGAAAAAACAGTTTTTTGTTGACATTTTCTGACTAAAATATTCTTGTTTGACTCATTTAAAGCTCAAAATGAATTATTTTACAAATGCATGAGTTATCTTGCTAATTTTTGTTCATTTTATGTTGATTTTTGTCCGTAAAATTATGTCCGGGAAAATAATGTTGTTATTGTTGTTGTTTTTTTTTCCATTTGTTTGACTCATTTTAAGCTCTGAAATGGATTATTTTACCAATTTTTGAGTTATCTTGCTACTCACTGTTTATATCATGTTGATTTTTGTCCCGGAAATTAATGTTTTTGTTGTTTTGCTGACTAAATTTTTTTTTGTTGATATTTTTCTGTCGATAGCTATGTTGTTTGACTCATTTTCAGCTCTAAATTTATTATTTATTTACTTTTTACATTTTTAATGAATCTTGCTAATTATTGTTCGTATCATCATAAAATTTTTATTTGTAAAATTTTGTCCGGAAATCCCATGTTTTGAATCACTGAGCGCCGGTGAGGTGCGCTGAGCGCCCACACTCAATCACGTGAGCGCGGGGCCGGTCAGGCTGCGCACACCAAAAACTCATTTCTGATCGCATTTTATCCAAATGAAATGAGATTAAGATGCGCCAACCGTGGAGATTAGACGCAAGAAAATGAACCTTTCCACAAATTTCGTGTCCGTCCATAGTTCGCTAGTGATTTTCAAATAAGTATTGCTCGTCTCCAATGGAGTAGCTATAGAGATTGAACTGTATTCTCTTTTTCTGCGCGTGTAATTCATAGATGATGGGTGCGGAGTAGCTTATCGCTGTCTATTTGTCCTTTTTTTTTTTTTTTTTTTTTTTTTTTTTTTTGCGCGCGCGCGCTAATTTGATGCCCTTATTTTCTTTTTTGTAACCATACATACCTCTAACTACAACTGTACTTTTGATCGAAGAAATCTGCGATTTCTTTTTTCTATTAATTTTTTATTTTGTTTTTTTTTTTGCAAGATTGATCAATATGCTCCATTCGTGCATCATGGATTTGCGTGTTGCTGAAGTGATCGAACCAGATTGATCAGCAAAAGAAATAACTGACCTTGGATTTTTAAGGCATAATGGTCAGCATTTTAGTTGTCCTCGGGTTTTCTGGAGGGAAGCAGGATAGAACTCGATAGTTCGCTGATAAATTCGAGGAATAAGCGCGAACATTGATGATTCTTTGTTTTTAAATCATGGTGCATCAAAGATGAAATTAGAGACGCATTCATGTTGTATCGACGAGAACTATAAAGGTCTTCACAACTTCTTATCGCTGCACTAAGTATCATAACTCGATAGTTTGTAGTTTTGTCTCAGCAATGTAGATTTCAATGAAGGTTCTATCAAAATTGACTGCTCGAATAAGCGAATGGCTGAATCGAACCACGTTTAACCCTTTCCTTTCCATGTTACGAAGACGTATCAATGTTAGCTCGCTCGAATTAAATGGATAGTTAATTAAATATTCCTACACCGCGGAGTTGATTTTGCGTACACTGCTGATTGAAGGCGCGCTCGAGGAAACATCATTTTTCAAATATTAACAATTTGGAGTCGCAACCACTGTAAGGAAAAGAGTGGAATTTTGTGAGCCAAATCTAGTCGCAGAAACGAATTTATTTGGGCGTGGCACTTAAAGCGCTGAACCAATATGTTTTTTAGAAGAAAGGCCAATGAAAGACGCAGACAAATCAGAAAAAACACTTTGTTGGCGCTAACAAAATCTTTGGTTGAAAAATGACTCGCAAAAGACTATAGTTCAGCTAACCAAATCTTTGATTCGCCCAGCAAAATCTCTTTAGTTAGGCGAACAAAACCTTTGGTTAGCTCTACCAAAGTCTTCGGCTTGGTCGTTTTTCTACCGACATTCTTATTGTCAGCGCTACACTGGGGAAAAAAAAATTGTTTCGAGCTTCTAATTATTATTCTGAAGTTTGAGTATATGATTGGTTGTGCTTACCCACAAATTAGGCACTCCAACCAATAAATTGGTCCCGAATACCAACTCAAAGTGGTTCGGTACTCTCAATTGTATTGGTTGCGCACTTACACAATATAATTGGTACCATGGTACCAGACACCAATCATTGGTTGCGGATTGCATAATTTTTTGAGTAGCACGACCGACCAATCAATTTGATTGTTCCAAGTTCACCAATAACACTGTGCAACAGCCTGTCTGTCCCCCTGACGAAACCTATTTTTCTCGATCCCATGGGTGTTAAAACGAAGGAAAATCGCCGTCAGAACCCCACATCTTGGGCGGGAGGGCTAAAAACCCGCCATTTTTGAATTTTCGCCAATTTTGCATACCTTTGATCGATTTTTCCAATTTTTCGGTACAAAAACCAATCGAACAAAAAATTCTAATTAATGCATTTGAAAGAGCGTTAAATTTGCTACAAATCCGTGTAATCAGATTCATTTTACTGTATTTTTTTCTTTGGAATAATTACGCATATTCCGAAAAATTACCCTCAAAAATTGCCCAAAAAAATCGACTTTTCCTCAGTTTTTCCCTTATATATTCAGATCCAGAAATTCAATGTCAAGTCCGTTTTCATAGTCTTAAAGCGCATAAAATTTGCTACAAAATCACTGCAATAACCATCGTTTATTCAATTATTTGGCGTCGTCAGGTGCCATACAATGAGTGCTCAAAAACGTCAATTTTTGCGATTTTTCTCCTCATATAGACAACCATTCAAACCCAAATCGCTCCATGTCAACCCTATGAGAAGAATGCAGCACTTTTCTTTTGAAAATTGAAAATATGGCTGATGGGAAACAATAATTGAACACCTTGGAGCCCTCTGCTTTCCGAAAAACTCCAGATTTTGAGAGAAAATCATCTTTTTACATACTTCGAAAGAGCTGTCAATTTTCGCCTATTTTCTCTCGTTTTTTAATGCGGTGTTACCTACTACGCCCGAATGAGCAAAGTTTCGCAATGATTGTGCAGAGCTAGACTTCGAATTTTTTGCTCTCCTCAGTGAAATACCGTATCTTAATGGTTTAAATTTGAAGGTTAAAGAAGGCATTCCATGTATTGGGTAATCGGGAGTTGTGTTAGGCTCAAGATTAGGTGGCCCTGAAAAGGGCTGTTTTGAAGGGGAAAAGAGATGGGTTGTTTCATCTCCCACAAGGAATGGGCTGAGCATAAACAATTTTCATTTTTTCAGGGATGATAGAGCGATGCGTAGGGAGTTTGAAAATGCTCATATTTTGTTTTAGCCCCCCCCCCCCTAGAACCGGGGGGGTTGGGGGTCAATGGAAACACAATTTTTGGCCATAACTTTTCAAAGCTTACAGATAACAAAATATTTTTTTTTTTTTTTTGCAAAGAAAGAATCATTGAAATACCTGTCTGTTGATGTATAACATGGGTAACAAGTTGTAAAGCCTCCAATTTTCATCAAGATATTGCCTTTTCAAAATTTAGAAAATTTCAAAAATCAGATTTTTTACAATTCTCAATTCGGATTGCACGGAGGAAAACCAAAATCGCCCAAAAGAAATCTCTTGTCTTCCCAGTTAAATCGAGTCCACGAGATTGATTTCGGGAAACCGTTCGTCTTCGAGTTATGAAGTTTTAAAGTCAACCTCTATCTGCTAGGCAGCCATCTTTGGCAGTTAAAAAGTTTCAAAGTGTCAGAAATTGCTATTCTTGCGTTTTCACGGATAACGTTGTTATCCGTTACCGTAACGACGAAGCCGAAAAAAAAAATCCTCCGCATGGAGTCGACCAAATTCGATGACAATGGGTCTGTTGCAAACTTTTGCTACAGAGCCATAGAGTGTTCAATCTCATGTGAAATCGCGTAAAAAGTCCATTGGTGGCTTCAGAAAGTCATGAAATCAATCTCGTGGACTCGATTTAACTGGGAAGACAAGAGATTTCTTTTGGGCGATTTTGGTTTTCCTCCGTGCAATCCGAATTGAGAATTGTAAAAAATCTGATTTTTGAAATTTTCTAAATTTTGAAAAGGCAATATCTTGATGAAAATTGGAGGCTTTACAACTTGTTACCCATGTTATACATCAACAGACAGGTATTTCAATGATTCTTTCTTTGCAAAAAAAAAAAAAAAAAAATATTTTGTTATCTGTAAGCTTTGAAAAGTTATGGCCAAAAATTGTGTTTCCATTGACCCCCAACCCCCCCGGTTCTAGGGGGGGGGGGGGGGGCTAAAACAAAATATGAGCATTTTCAAACTCCCTACGCATCGCTCTATCATCCCTGAAAAAATGAAAATTGTTTATGCTCAGCCCATTCCTTGTGGGAGATGAAACAACCCATCTCTTTTCCCCTTCAAAACAGCCCTTTTCAGGGCCACCTAATCTTGAGCCTAACACAACTCCCGATTACCCAATACATGGAATGCCTTCTTTAACCTTCAAATTTAAACCATTAAGATACGGTATTTCACTGAGGAGAGCAAAAAATTCGAAGTCTAGCTCTGCACAATCATTGCGAAACTTTGCTCATTCGGGCGTAGTAGGTAACACCGCATTAAAAAACGAGAGAAAATAGGCGAAAATTGACAGCTCTTTCGAAGTATGTAAAAAGATGATTTTCTCTCAAAATCTGGAGTTTTTCGGAAAGCAGAGGGCTCCAAGGTGTTCAATTATTGTTTCCCATCAGCCATATTTTCAATTTTCAAAAGAAAAGTGCTGCATTCTTCTCATAGGGTTGACATGGAGCGATTTGGGTTTGAATGGTTGTCTATATGAGGAGAAAAATCGCAAAAATTGACGTTTTTGAGCACTCATTGTATGGCACCTGACGACGCCAAATAATTGAATAAACGATGGTTATTGCAGTGATTTTGTAGCAAATTTTATGCGCTTTAAGACTATGAAAACGGACTTGACATTGAATTTCTGGATCTGAATATATAAGGGAAAAACTGAGGAAAAGTCGATTTTTTTGGGCAATTTTTGAGGGTAATTTTTCGGAATATGCGTAATTATTCCAAAGAAAAAATGCCTCCCGGCAGGCCGGTAAGACGAAGTAGATTCCATGCTTGGTTACATCATTTTTTCAAAAATTTACATATAGGTTATAATTTTCGTTAAATTTTTTTTTTATTTCATCAGCTGCTCAAAATCCAAATATTATTGTGAAAAAGATTATATTACCAATAGAGAAATGTGTAATCTTTACAATGCAAGTGAGAAATAAAAGCTAGGTTATATAAGTTTTTCACAAATTTCAATAAATAGGTTATGTTATGATTTTCTTTGAATTATTCATTTTTTTTTTTTTTTTTTATCAGCTGTTCAACATTTAAATAAAAATACCCATGAGAAAAAGATTATAGTACCAAGATAGAAAAATGTGTAATCTTTGTAACGCTAATGAGGAATAAATCTGAATAAGAGCAGCTGATCAAACAAGAAAATAAATAAATAACGTACCTAAGCAACAGTGCACGTGTAAAACAAAGAACGAGCAATTATACCAATACTCTATCCTTGTCTTTCACATGTAAAATCCCATAAGAAACTAAATAGCTCCTAAAACACGTAAAACACAAGGAAAATTTAAGGGATGGAGCATATGAACTAAAAACATCCTCCACGATATATACTGAAATTTTTGAACCAAAAAAACAATTTCTTCATATAAAACACTGCCAAAAAACCCGAAAAACACATCACTTTAACTCGCTTACAACGCAAAACACAAAAAAATGACTCAAGTAAAAAAGTTGCGTAACAAAACGGTTAACATAAATTTTCCCAAAAAAAACGCTCAATACAAACACTCCTAAAAACAAACGTCAAAAACACATTTCACGACTCAAACACGGCCCATAGCGCGAAAACTAACAATCGGATTTACACCATCTTCGAACTCATCCAAGAAATCAACCCAACAAATAGTTGAGAAAAATTTCAAGAACAAAAACCAAAAATTACGAACAGGATCGTGGTACATAAAAACGGTAAAACTGGCTGAAACATACATATAAATATATATATATATATATATATATATATATATATATATATATATATATATATATATATACAATTTTCAACGAGTGGTATTTTCTCACTCAGGGGACCATGAAACGTGCTCATTTGATAAAATTTCCCGAAAAATCCAACATCGCACCCTCCGCAATAAGTAGATTCATGGAATCTACTTAAAAATACAGTAAAATGAATCTGATTACACGGATTTGTAGCAAATTTAACGCTCTTTCAAATGCATTAATTAGAATTTTTTGTTCGATTGGTTTTTGTACCGAAAAATTGGAAAAATCGATCAAAGGTATGCAAAATTGGCGAAAATTCAAAAATGGCGGGTTTTTAGCCCTCCCGCCCAAGATGTGGGGTTCTGACGGCGATTTTCCTTCGTTTTAACACCCATGGGATCGAGAAAAATAGGTTTCGTCAGGGGGACAGAGCAAAACCCAAATTTTGTTGCACAGTGTAATTTGTCAGGCGAACCATCGTGGGGGGCTCTTGCAAACTTTTGCTGTAGGAAATTGAAGAGTTGATTCTTGCTTAAAAACCTGTGAAAATGTCGATGAGTACACTAAAAAATTACGAAATTCACTCTCAGAGTCGGGCTTAATGGCGGAGAGACGCAGGTATCATGGGAGATTCCTATCGAAGTTGAGACGTATCTCTGTGTTTCCGTAGAGAAAGTGACATAATAGACTGGCATCTCCCATGATACCTGCGTCGAACCGCCATTACCATCTTGCCGTTATAGCAGTTCTGTGAGTTTATTACTGAATTTTAGACTTTCTTAGTGTGATTCTTGTGACTTTCGCTGGTTTATATATCAGATTGGACTTTTGTTTTTCTCATAGCAAAAGTTTACAAGAGCCCCATTACTGTTTTGTTTTTTTGTTTTGTTTTTGTTTTTTTTTTTTTTGTTTTTTAGTGTATCGAGGCGGTTTTTCTGTTGTTTTTTTTCTGTGCTTAACGTGCTCTCTTTCCAAGAAACCAACTTTATTTATAAATCCCCATAGCCTCGGAAGAGCACTCCCCTTGTCTTACGAGCTCTCCTTTCAGAGAACGCCTCGATTGTCCATGGGCGTTTCGCAATGCGCGACGCACTGGCTGGCAATGTGTCTTCTAGGAACGGTGTCAGACGTTGCGTCGCGTCTCGTTGCTCGGTGTGCGTTCGTGGTGTGCCGAGCGATGAATGGTGCCCTCCGCGGCTTCAGCGCATCGCATCGCATCGCATCGCATGCAGCGGGAGCTCCTCCGCAGCTCCGTCGCGACGTCTCGATGACGCAAGTGGATTCTTATCCTCCCAGACGGTGCGTCTCCAAGACAATCCGCGTCTCTGATTGGTCGACGCACCCGGCGGAGGAGACGTCCACCAACGCCAACGTCCGACTCCGCACCACAAGGCACACCGGCCGGCCGGCTCCTGAGTCCTCGAGTCAAGTCCTCTGGCTCGTTTTATCGAACTCAACCCCCCTCCCCTCCCACCCCTCTTCAATGTTTTACTTTACCCCCTCCATTTTACTTCCCCTCTTTCCGTGTTGTAGCTTCAAGTGGTGCCCCCCTACCTCTGCCGTCTGAGACGTATTTGCGCCTCGGAGGAGCATTTCCCTCGCCTCCTCGTAGTAGTGAGATGTGCTCATTCATGAGGACGCATAGAAGTAATCGCAGTGGCATGGTAGCGCATGGGCGAAGCCAGCAATTAGGCAACTGTGGATTCTTCCCATTTGAGTGTATGAGAAACAATCGATTAGAAACTGGGCCATGGCCCCCTCAAGAATCGAATGTTTTTCATACATTCAAATGGGAATAATCCACAGTTGCCTAATTGCTGGATCCGCCTATGTGGTAGCGCGTTCAATCTGGAAATCGTGGTTTTTGCCGTTTGGAACTTTGAAAAAAGTCGAGGAAGGAGGGGGGCAGAGTGCCTTCCCAAAGAATGACTTTATGTATTCGTCGCAGGCAAATTGCAATCGGCTCGCGATTTGCCGAGGCAAAAAGCAAGTCGCTTCTTTACAATCAGAAAAAAAATTAGCTCAAGCGTATAATGGTGACGTACAAAAGAATTATATCCAGATTTGATTTAGCTTTCTAAAGCTAATAAGCTAACGATCGTACTGATACCCACAGATTAAGTTTTTTCTCAACTGATTCTCTTTTTATGAACTTTCAAAGCGATCGAAGTCAGTGTTCAAAAACACTTCATTTAAAACGCCGTTGGTTAAGAACTAATCATAATAAACCAAATCTGATGAAATCGCCATTTTCGTCAACTTACTAGCTTTCAAATGAGCTAATGTAAATCTGGATCCAATTATTTTGTGAGTCACCATTACACTTGATCTGAATTTTTTCTGATAGTAAATAAGCGGCTTGCTCTTTGCCTAGGAAAATCGCAAGCCGATCGCGATTTGGCTGCGACACATAGTACATGGAAAAAATAGAAGGATAAAGTTTATGCGAAGAGGGTTCCTATATTATGTAGCAATTTGAATGGTTAGTGCTTACAGCACTGGTTAAATGATACAGAACTTATCGGTATTCTTCACAGTCATCCGATTAATCTGTACATTCATAACCTAAAACGATTCAAGATTGAATGCGGCTACTTTTACTAAATCCAGTAAAAGTACATGAAATTCCTCGGTTCGTACATGTCTGTGTTTTTAGTGATATTATTAGTATCTGGAAATTACTTTTTTTACAGTGTTCTTCTCCTGCGGGGTCTCAGTTAATTTGGCAGGAAGGTCAGTGGCGTACCGTGCAATTTGATAACTTTGCAGTTCGTTCATTTAAACCCATGAAAAATGTCGTATTTTTAGGTGCACCTTCACATTCAACCTTACTCATGGGTTTGAATGGAAATGACAAAACGTTTCCAAATTGCACGCTATGGTACCGACAGAGATCCTCGACGCCATTTTGAAGTTGAATATCCTCGCTGTTGATTGATATGGAGACGCAGACGCAACTTACGCCGACTTTACGTTTAAACGGAGGACGCGTTTAACCTGAGGACCATCCGTGCATGCCAAACAAAAATAAATGAGACCCCTGGGCCCAAATGGAGAACGGGACGGACGATCCTATGGACGTCATTTTTAAGTCTAGTATTCTCTTCGCTGATTAACGGAGAGACAACTTGTGCCCGACTTTACATTAATCGGAAAACCGACCACCCTATACTAAATTTGGTCCTTGTAAAGCTGTGACAACCAGTGGCAAATATTTTTACTTTCTCGCTCCCCCCCTAAGGAGAGAAAGTATTGTCATCATGAAAAATTTCGAAGTTGGGGTTTTTCCATATCTTGGCATTTCAGGTCCCCCTGAACTCAAAAATCATATTCCCAAAAAATGTCTGTCCGTCAGTCCGTCCGTCCGTCCGTCTGTGGTACATCATAACTTCTAACCTATGGGTCCATTAGCATCCAAATTTTCTGTAACTCGCCGTACCAATACCAGATAAATGAGATTGGCAAGGCGTGTCAAAGGATTCTCGTCATCACGTTACTTTTTGATATCCCTAAAATTACTGCGGCATGTAAGTCTGTATGTGAGTGATAGAGTGTTCTACCTCCTTTCTGCATGACGTGCGCGGTCAGCACATCGAACCGGGGGGGGGGGGGGGGGGGGGGGGTGGTCCCGTATCTAACTTAAGCAACGCGCAATGTTGAAATGAAAATGCTCGAGTAATGTTCTTTCCTATGCTCCATCTCGCTCTCTCAGTCGATTTTGCCCTTAATTTCTTTTTATAATTCCTTATTTCTCGAGCAATAATTACAGTTTCGTGTTTCACGCTTCCTAGTCGAGAGAGACAAGGCAGAGAGGGATAGAGAGAGAGAGAGAGAGAGAGAGAGAGAGAGAGAGAGAGAGAGAGAGAGAGAGAGAGAGAGAGAGAGAAAGAGAGAGAGAGAGAGAGAGAGAGAGAGAGAGATAGAGAGAGAATTTCCAAGACGAAAGACCGCGCCTCCTTAATAAAGTCATCTAATACTCATCTTATCTACTTTTCTTACTCTCTCACCCTCCCCTCCACCTCTCACTTACTCTCTCTAATGATTTTATCGTTTACCCGCTCTGCAATACAGGCAGGCTTCGCGGTCTGGCCGTGCGTAAAGGATGAATGAAGGAGAGGGAGTGTAAAGGTAGGAATGAATGAATGAATGAATGAATGAAACAGCGAATGAAATGAATGAACAAATGAATATAATTTTAATTTTTCAAAATACAATTTCAAAACGAGCCGCAATTAAATTTTATAAACCGTGTAACTATAAAATCATTTTCTTCTCTCACCTCTGCCCCCTCTCCCTCTCTCTCTCCCTCTCTTGTCTCTCTCCTCATCCAGCGCGTCATTTACTTTTTTCTATTTTTTTTTCTTGTTTTGCCGCCAATAAGGTTGGAGTGAGAAACGGTGCTCACCCCCTCTTCCTCATGAAATAAGTTAAAAAAAAAAAAAAAAAAAAGCACCACTAACGAAGATGAATAGGCGAACTTAACTGAAGGTCAATATCTGCTGTTGTTCCTGACGAACAGAATTTTTGCCGGAGAGGCAATGTAACAGAGGTCATTCACCGCGCGGGCTATGAGAACGAAGATTGAACCATAATGTTCTTAAGTAAGTAAGTACTCTCCGCCAAATCTGAACCGCCCTAAACCTAGTTCATAAACGTGTACACGCATTTATACTTTCTTCTTAGTATACCGATTTGTTTGTTTTGTTTTTCGTTTTTATTTCGGATACTGAAAACTAACAAAAATTAACTATATCAAGATGGCTTAGGCTATCCTCAGCTCGCCCTTTTGGTTTTCATTATAAGATACAGGAGAAGCTTATGAAAAGGTGCGATGAAGCTTTTTACGGTGAAATATTTTTCTCTGCATAGAGAAATCAGCAATTACTTAGATGAGACTTCCATTTTGTGGTTACCTGTATGCGATAGTCATCTTTAAATTTTCTTCCCTGATGGTTACATTTTTCCATGAATTTCCATGACCAAAATTCTATGGGCAATTATTGTTTTTCCATAAAAGTTTACTTAATTTCGTGAGCCGCTCATAGGGTTCCATAAGATTTTCCATGTAACTTCATGGACAAATATTAATTGCCCAAGGAAATAATGACCGTAGAATTTTGGTCATTGAAATTCATGGAGCAATTTTACCAGGAATTTAAATATGCATTTATTGACTTTTTGATCAAATTTTGGAGCGTTTTGTTATTGATGCTTCTGACGTTATTTTACAGAAATTTTACACTATAATTGGCCCATCTGCAGAGCTACAGCAAAATCTTCAAAGAAACCCAATGTTTTAACTGACACTTCAGTCATAAATAGTTAGGTCAAAATTTGCGTGTATAGAGCTTGCGGTTTATTGTATTTACCCTGGAGACATTTTTCCGCGGATAGCGATTCGCTGCCCTGTTTCTTATTCACGGCTTCTTTTTCTTCTTCTCGTCTCTGTTTTTTTTAAGGTATTGATTCAACTTTCGTGCGCAAAGGACTGGCTGAGATGGAAGTGCGTCGAATGCGTCGAATGTGTTGGAATAGAGTAATCAAAAGATCATTAGAGCTTCCTCTCTTTTTCCTGACCCCTTTCCCCCTCGGCGTCTTTGCCGCGTGTGAGGGACGCGAGTTTCCAGGTCTCGTAAAGCATGCTTTAAATAACAGACCCCCCTCCTCCCCTTCGCCGCACCATCACCCGAACGGGACCAAAGACGAGAATGGGTCTGTTGCACACTTCGGCTACAGCGTTTTAAAGTATCAATTCCATGTAAAAAGCCGAGAAAATAACAATGGCAGTATCAGAAAACACTAAAATTCAATATTAAACTCACAAATTGCGAAAAACACTAGACACTATTCACCCCTGTATCTTTCCACCACGTGCACGATATTTCGCGAAATTAGAGCGGCACATTCAAATAATCACGGTCGACTGTCATCAGAGTTGACTTCGTAAACAAATAAACAGTAAACACTGACGGCGTCTGTTTGAATTCTTACGTTTCAATATCCTCAATTCCTCACAAAAGGTTGTGAAAGGTACGGAGACCGATATTTGTGTCGAAAACTTATCAAAATGAAACAATAACTCACAGGAGTTCCAAGCATGATGATCGAAGTTGGAATCATCCTTGGATCTCCTGTGAGTTATTGTTTCATTTAATAAGTTTTCGACACAAATATCGGTCTCCGTACCTTTCACAACCTTTTGTGATGAATTGAGGATATTGAAACGTAAGAATTCAAACAGACGCCGTCAGTGTTTACTGTTTATTTGTTTACGAAGTCAACTCTGATGACAGTCGACCGTGATTATTTGAATGTGCCGCTCTAATTTCGCGAAATATCGTGCACGTGGTGGAAAGATACAGGGGTGAATAGTGTCTAGTGTTTTTCGCAATTTTTGAGTTTAATATTGAATTTTAGTGTTTTCTGATACTGCCATTGTTATTTTCTCGGCATTTTACATGGAATTGATACTGTAAAACGCTGTAGCCGAAGTGTGCAACAGACCCATTCATCGACGTCTAAAATGTCCGTCTAAATTCCGCGCCATACTTTTTTCAAGGGAATGGGGCTCTTGCAAACTTTTGCTGTGAGCAAATGAATAGTCTATTCTGATGTAAAAACCAGCAAAAATCACGAAAATCACACTGAGATAGTTTAAAATTCAGTAATAAACCTACATAGCCACTTAAATGGCAAGATCGTAATGGCGGTTCGACGCAGGTATCATGGGAGATTCCTATCTAATATGCCACTTTCTCTTTGGACACAGAGAGGTATGTCTCAATTTAGATAGGAATCTCCCTTGATACCTGCGTCGAACCGCCATTAAGCTCGATTCTGAGAGTGAATTTCGTGGTTTTTTTATTGTACTCATCGTCATTTTTACAGGTTTTCATGCAAGAATCAACTATTCAATCCCGTGTAAGCAAAAGTTCGCAAGAGCCCCATTCATCCTACTGCATAATAGACTGGGTTAGAGTCACATCATACGTGATTCGTCTCAAGTGCTGTCGTTTTGCGTGTATACTATATACATTTATAATTAGTGACATTCTATAATCCATTTGTGATACCAGAAACAACAGCTAGAGGCCACGAAATTAGAAAATCGTGCGGTGGATGACTTAATTTTCGGGGACTCATGCTCCAAAATAACAAAGGGAAATAACGTCCAATAGCTCCTAAACTGAAAAAAAAAAAAAATGCGTTAAATTAATTAATTCCCAAAATACGGGACAACCAGTGAGATGCTAAATTTACATCCTAAGACGCAGAGCTGCCGTTTTGCGTATAATAATTAATAACATTTTTCAATTCACTGATGGTACCACCGGTTTAGAAAAGATTACACAATTCAATTCAGTGTGTAGCTGTAATGCACAAAATGATCGCATCTTTACGTAAGCGGTGGGAGTGGAGTCGTCGATGACTTTAAAAAACTTGCGGCGGGTCTGTCATTAATTTAACGGCGGTTGCACCGGTTGAGAAAATACCGCAGATCAGAGTATTTTCGTGCAGTGCAGTCATACACTGAATTGAACTGTGTAATCTTTTCTCAACCGGTGGAATCGTCGGCAGATTTAAAAATGCTGTTAATTATATACGCAAAATGGCAGCTCTGCGTCTTAGGATGTAAATTTAGCATCTCACTGATTGTCCCGTATTTTGGGAATTAATTAATTTAACGCATTTTTTTCCAGTTTAGGAGCTATTGGACGTTATATTTCCCTTTGTTATTTTGGAGCATGAGTCTCCGAAAATTAAGTCATCCACCGCACGATTGGCTAATTTCGTGGCCTCTAGCTGTTGTTTCTGGTATCACAAATGGATTATAGAATGTCACTTATTATATATGTATATAGTATATACGCAAAACGACAGCACTTGAGACGAATCACGTATGATGTCACTCTAAACCAGTCTATTATGTTGTAGGATGAATGGGGCTCTGCTGATGAGACGTAGAAATAACTGTCCTGGCGGTTATTTCTGCGTCCTAGGATGTAAATTTAACATCTCAAGGGTTGTCGCACTTTTTTTTAACATCCCGGATGTTAATTTCACACATTTTTTCAGTGATATGTTGATTGTTGATCAACGAAAAAAAAAACTTTGATGCTTCGTCCTGACGGTTGCTGACGTCAACAAGCAACGTCTTTGCTGAAAAATGGACGTTGTTTTATCGATGGACGCTTTTGTACTTAGAAATATTTTGGCCGCCTTTTGGGCACTTTTCAGGATTTTTTTTTTCTTTTTTTTCGGCTATACTTTTGTCGCACCGCTCTCTTTTAACACCCTTATCGAAACTTTTCGATCGGTGAATTGATATGAATCAAAAAGTACGGAAGTACTCTATCACGAGAAGTCAATCGATACGCTATGCATGATGGGTGGGTAAAAGTCCAAAAGCGCCAATTCTCAAAGGGTCAAATCCAAAACCGCCAATTTTTTCTTGGCGCTTATGGAGACTCCAAAACCGCCAGAATTGGCGCATTTGGATGTACCGTATTAGCGCTTTTGGAGTTGACGATTAGAGCCACAGAGAAAAGGAGGGGAGTGGAAGAGATAGAGAGAGTGAGATAACTCTCACACTAAAATGAGAAGTTCAGGATAAGCAAACAAATACGCATAATCGAGATCGCATACCTACGATCACCTATCGTTGCAGCGACCTAGCCATATCACGTTGCCAAGCTTTTACTATTTAACAACTCGGAACATTTTTTCATCACTTATTTTCCCTTTACATTTTAAGTTAACATTTAATTTTTTTGACGTGGGGCCATATGTTTACACCCCCGATGTGTGGATAAATGTATGATCTTCATGTGAGATTCATCGTACCGACACAAATTTTTATACTATTGCACAGGGCAGGGGGGTAAAAAGCTTTCCCATACTTTACTGCTGCATGTATGAAGCAAGGTTTGAAAACTTTTTGTCAACCAATCACCTCTTTCATCGATTTATTGCATTGCCGTCGCCTAGCGACAAATCACTGGTGAGTTCATTAATTAACTCTCTCTTTCTCTCTCTCTTTTAATATTTTCTTGGCGCTTTTGGGGTCATTATTTTACTCTTTTGGCGCTTTTGGACTATTGATTTCGGGACAAATTGGCGGTTTTGGACTATTTTTTCAAAAATTCCTTGGCGCTTTTGGTGTATGTTTTTGGCGCGTTTGGCGTATCTTTTTAGGGGATTGGCGCTTTTGGATGGTAGCCGATGGGTGTTCACCACAGATCGAACCGAGCTGGAAAAATTATCTACATGCGAATTTCCAACCGTTCTTTGAACTCAAGCAGACATATTATATTCTCGCATTTACGGTCATAGGGTGGCAGAAGGAGGGGGAGGGGAGCAGGGAGGGGAGCAGGGAGCTGTCTCTCGTTATTGCTCGATATTCATGATTCCCATAAAATTTCTGATTTAAATTATCGAACAGGCAATTGCTCAGTCATCAGAAGTAGTTACAGATCTCAAATCGAATCGCGCGCGGTTATTTTACATGGGTGTGGGGTACGATTTGTGATAGGGGGAAGGGGGGGAGTAAAAATAAGAAAGAACAAGCGTTATAAACACAGAGAAGAAAAAAAGAAATAAAGAGAGAAGAAAAAAAACTGAAGAGAGAAATACTTACGGAATGAAGTTAACATTTTTCACACATTATTGACCACAAGCTTCCTTCGGAGTTTCCTTCTTTCAATTATTCGTCATCTGTAGACGTTTTTCCATAGGATCCGATCTCTTTAGCTCGCATACAGTCGAACCGATCAACAATGGATTATAACGATCGATGGAGGATTTCTTCCTTACTGCAATTGCACAGGATACCGATTAATTCCCCCACCTTTTCTCTGATTTTTTTTTCTTTTTTTCTTCTTTCCTTGAATTTGTTCCTCCTCCCTCTCTCTTCTTCTTCTTCTCTCATGTCAAGTCTCAGTCGAGAGTATACATGTATTCTCTGTTTTTTTCTTCTTTTTTCTCTTATTCGTATTGATTATTCGGCGTAAAAATAAATAACACCGTAAAGAAGAAAAAAAAAATGTAATATTACGAAGACGGATAATAGGGCCTATTATCGGGTATGCGTTTCAAACTAATATTTCTGCTAAACGCGTTTATGGGAAATTTTTGTTTTGAATAGGAGAGTGTTTATTATTTTTGTGCTGACAATGGATCCCGCGCAGGTATGAATTGCGAGCGAAATAAGATGGACAACCAATTTTTACTCTTTTTTTTTTTTTTTTTGCCGTAATAATAGTCGTAGTTATCATCTTGACTGCAGCCAGACGAAGGCGAGAGGCAGTATGATGTGGTATTAACGTACATTGGCAAGAGACGCATTGGTGTACTGGACAATGGATGCTTTTTATTTCCAAGTGTCGTGGGTTGAGACATATCGCGATCACAATTTAGTGCTTAAATTCCTTTGAGCAGTGGTTGGCGGTAGAGGACGATCGACAATGGCGGAACTTGGATATCCTCTATCTCTCTCATTTCCCCTTTGAATGTATAAGTTGAAAAAGGACTGAAAGAGGGGGTTTTATCCACTTGTCTTTCCTTGTCTAACATGCGTGCTCAACATGTGCTCCAATGATGGAGCGAGAGAGAGATAGAGAATCATCAGCGCAACCAGGATCTCTTCTATCTCTCTCATTTTCCCTCTAAATGTATAGGTGGAAAAAGGATAGAAAGAGTCCAGTAGTCTATCCTTGTTTAACGTACTTGTTTCATTGTAGGAAAGAGAGGGATAGAGAATAATCAGCGCAATCAGGATCTCTTCTATCTCTCTCATTTCCCCTTTGAATGTGTAAGTTGAAAAAGGACAAGAAGGGGTTTTATCCACTTGTCTAGCCTTGTCTAACATTTATGTCCGTGTTTTAATGGAGGATCGAGAGCGATAGAGACTCATTAGCGCAACCAGGATCTCTTCTATCTCTCTCATCTCCTCTTTGAGTGAGCAAATTGGAAAAGGATGGACATAAGGGGGTTTCATCCCTCTCATCCCTCTCGTCCATCTATGGGCACCTACAGGAATTTGTCTTTCTCTCACTCGTGTACAAGCGGATCCAGGACATTGTCCTTCTCTCTCTTTTCCCATATGAACCTATGTGTTAGAAAAGAATAGAAGAGGGGGCGAGAATCACGTGACTGTCCCTAATCTGTCATTTTCTAACACACCCGTTCTAATGGGTTGAGAAAGAGAAAACAGATCGCTGGATCCGCCAATGCTCTCTTGTCATTTGAATGAGTGCGTTAGAAAATGACGGAGAAAGCTAAAGTCACGTGATGGCCCCTCTGCTGCCCTTTTCTAACACATGAGTTCAAATGGCCGGAGAAAGAGACGGAGAAATTCTTGCATCCGCCCTTATGTCCATCCTTGTCTAACTCACATTTTGCAATGGAGAAAAGAGAGAGATGGAGAATTTCTCCATGCGCTACTTACGATCGATCATACAGTTTTGTTCCCATATGAATACGTGCAAAATACCGATTCATTGTGTGAAGGCTTGATTGCCCCCTCCCCCCCCAAGCCGATTTGTTTTTAATCTACTGGTTTACACATGGATCGATGCGTGGCAAAGCTGCTATTTTTTGTTTGTTTAGTTGCATTTTTCACTTCATTGATGATTGCACCGCGGTTGACCAAAAGATTCCATACCTACTTCAGTTCAGAGTGTATGCCCTAAATGCACGAAAATACTCTGATCCGTAATCTTTTCTCAACCGACGCGTCAGTGTGAGCCCATGCGAAAATCTCCACAAGAGATTTTCATCATGGCTATAGGTTGTCCCTAGAATAATTGGGCCTAGCAACAGTAGGTTTGAATGGAAACATCAGCTTCTTACTGTTCCTTAACCAATCAGATGGCCCTATCTGCAGATGGAAGCTGATGTATTCATGAAAACCATAGAAGTTTCAAATCCAATATTTTCTAGGACAAGCTAAACCTTCTTGGTGTTAAAAAATCACGCCCCTCTATTGGTATAAAGCTCGTTGAAAAGGACGCAAACTTCAGGGAAATAACTGCAACTTTTTTCCGTGCCGGTTTTTTTTTACGCACGATATCCGACATTCCATTCATTTGTAGAGAGAGCTTTGCCAACCGCTCCATTGATGAACTTTTACAAACACCACTTCGCGACTCCAGCAGACACATACCTCGTTGCAGCTCTGCGACTCGAATCCGCAAGTTCATCAACCCCCCCCCCCCACCACCTCGCTCTTCCAAATCATAATGTAAAACGACGCAGAAACCAATAATAATAATCAACGCCCCGCAAATCCCTGTTTAGAAATATCTTGGCTCGTGCTTAACCGGTATCCCAGCGACCGTGCCGCGCCGATGACAGTGTCCCCATGTAAGATCCAATTCTTCCCCGAGTAATGGCCGTTGTTCTCCCGGCTCTCTCTCTCTCTCTCTCTCTCTCTCTCTCCCTCTCTCTCTCCCTATCTACCTATCTCTCTATCTCTCTACCTCTCTCTCTGTCGCTCTCTCTGTCGCTCTCTCTCTCTCTCTCTCTCTCTCTCTCTCTCTCTCTCTCTCTCTCTCTCTCTCTCTCTCTCTCTCTCTCTCTCTCTCTCTCTCTCTCTCTCTCTTTCCGTCCCTCCCTCTCTCCCTCTGTCTCTATCTCTTTCTCTCTCTCAATATCTTTCCGCCTCCTCGCGATAGTCGCGAGACTCCAGAATCCGCATCCCAAAGCATGGATCCTCCGCGCGAGCATTGCTTCGCGGGGGCTACCCCGCTGTGACATTTTGCTCGAGCCATCGTATCGCCGGCCGGCGCGAAACGCAGGTAAATAAGTCGAAATATACATGTACGGTGCAATGCCAGAGTATAAATGAATAAATACGTGTGTTTCAATAGGACGGGTTGGGTCGAGCGAGCGGGGCGAAGGCGCACAGCGAAAAGAAATGTTGTTGTTTTCTGGATAAGTACGAAAAGTTTTTATATTTTTTGAGTCAGGGACGTTTTAAGATTAAGAAATCTACAGACGATCAGATTGGTTCCTTAAGATGGTACCAATGTTGATTATTTCGAACCGTGGACACCACGTCGCTTTGTTCAAAAAAAAACAACAGGTTTTGGCCAAAATGGATGAATTCACGCGAAAAGTACGAATTTGAGTAACGTCAGCACCTGCGAACAAACTTCAGGAAGATATCTTGAAAGTTTCAAGCCAAAATACTCATAAATAAAGCTGGACGCATTATGAAGTACAAAAATTCCCGTAAGCCTCAATGAGTGCGAGTGAAACAGATGTACTAGCGGGGACAAAGATAACTGGCCAGAGTATGCAACATGCAACACACCTAATACACGTGTCGAATGGGATGCTGTGTATTGTTTATTGCATACCCTGGCCAGGTATCTTTGTCTCCGCTAGTACGTAAGATCACTCGCACTCACTTAACTCATTTGGCAAAATGTTGTTTCGGGCTCAAAAAAGCCATAAAATAATTACGGAGGTGCTGACGTTCTTTGAGTTTGCGTTTTTCCTTTGTTTAAGATTTAAAATTCCAAAAACACGACGTCCTTCTAAAGCGACAAGTGGCGCTATCCATCGGATTGAAATCTGGAAAAGTTTCGCCTGGGATCACTTTAAAATAGGCATTCGGCGATCTACGTAGAGGTGATAAAAAAAATGAATAAATAAATAAACCACCCTTATTCGTGACCTTTCCACCCAAATAACACTCTCCTTTTGCTCTCTCAAAATTGTCCGGGTACTTGTAGTCACATCAGCATCGAGGGCAATGAGGCTGTCGATAGAGGAGCAAACGAAGCTTGCGAAATGGATAGCTTTGAAAATTCAACCATCACTCTGCTGGATTTCACAACTTTTGGAAGCTAGCGAGATCACTGGAAAATCAGTCAGTGGCCGTGACCACTGACCACCTTAGGAGGAGCCAGTTCCGCCACTTTGGAAAGAACAATCAATATACACAGACCCTTTCATCTAAACACCGTCACTCCTCTGAAATCCCCCTTTCAATTGACCAACCAATCATAGCAAACCGGATCCTCAATGGAGCTCTTGCAAACTTTTGGCATATGGGATTGAAGAGTTGATGCTTGCATAAAAACAAGTAAAAATGACGATGAATACACTAAAAAATCACGAAATTCACTCTTAGAATCGGGCTTAATGGCGGAGAGGACGCAGGTATCATGGGAGATTCCTATCTAAATTGAGACATATCTCTGTGTTTCCGTAGAGAAGGCGACATAATAGACGGGAATCTCCCATTATATACCTGCGTCGAACCGCCATTACCATCTTGCCGTTATAGCATAGTTATATCTGAGTTTATTACTGAATTTTAGACTTTCTTAGTGTAATCCTCGTGAATTCCGTTGGTCTTTACATAAGATTAGACTATGCATATGCTCACAGCAAAGGTTTGCAAGAGCCCCCCCCCTCATTACTTCCAAGAATTAAAATCACGTATCTAACCTTTTAGAATTACGATTTAATTTATACTAATCAGACCAATATTCCTTACTCTAGAAATATATTTGTCGCAATCTTTAAAATAACAGAGTTGTAAATGGCCAAAGTTGCTGAGGCACCTCTCTAATAAAAATGTATTCAACTCCTTCTACTGAATTGAAATCAAACAAACTATCGTCAACTAACCATCCACCTCTCGTGAAACAGCCTCTCATTTTTTCTCTCTCTCTCTTTTTTTCTAGTTTTGCGCTGAGTTCTTTTGATCCGTGTCCGATACCAGCATGCATTTCGTGATAGACTGTGAGATTTCAGATTTCATGTATAATCGGTCAAAAAAAAATTTATTGGCATTTTACTTATCACCCGGGTATCTGAGCATGCTTCCCCGCAGTTCTCCGTTCGAGACCGTTTGGTGCAAGTATACTTACCAAGCTGCCTATCTAATTTTAATTATGTAGCAGCAACGGAGTGTATCAGTCGTTGCAGACGCAACACGGTTTCTTGTTGAGAAACTGCTATACATCGAGACAGCAGTCACCGCTTGCCGCTCTTACAGTCTATACACCATACACCATCAGTGTTGCCAGATCGAGGGTAAAAAGCCGTATCGTCCCCATTTAAATCAATGTCAAACGTACGGCTTTTTCATCCCAATCTGGCAACACTGTACACCATATACCATACACCATTCACCATACCCTCTTCTCTTCCCCCGGAGTCGTACTCTACACTCTTGTGATCTGTGCAGTAAGTAAGCAGCATTCTCTGAGTCCATAGCCATAGCCAGGAATTTGTGTTTCTCTCTCTCTCTTTACCCATTTAAACTCATGTGTTAAAAAAGGATGGAAAGAGGGGCTGTCACGTGACTTCAGCCATTGTTTCTGTCCTTTTCTAACACACGTGTTTAAATAGGTAAAGAGAGAGAAACACAAATTCCCGGCTACGGCTGTACCTGAGATCCCCAGTTGTCCCCACGCGCACTCCACCATCCATACCCATATGTGCGAGTTCATATATTTACGATTGAGGCGATGACATAATTCATATTTGATCTTTTTTGATTCAGTTCGGAGATAATAGAGTGCGCTCTGTGTGCCCAGTCTGCGAGTGTGCGAGTATGCGCTTGTGTGAGTGCGATTTGCACAGGGATGGAAAGAAGGAATGTCATCGCGGGGTTTTAGATAATAAATATGGCACTTATCTGGATGGCGATGGCGATATACATTCGTACTTACTTATATATAGTTAGATATACACACGCACACATATTCGTGGACACAACGCACACATTCGGACTCATTCGTAAACACTGTGCGCACTCGAGAGACCCCCGTCCGATGTCGCGTCTGCTCGACATCCCCCCCTCATCACCCCCTCGCGAACCGACCATCAGCTTATTTCGCTTCGAATGCGCGTGTTTTGCCAGCCAATTTTTTATTTATTTATATCTATTTTTTTTTTCTTCGTCCTTACTCCCTCCTTATTACGATAGAGTGCGCTGAGATCAGAGCACGGCCAACATTGGAAATTAATAAAAGGGAACAATGATGTACACCCCCTTAACGACCGTCGGTCCCGGACGCTCCATTGCCGAACTGCAGGCTAAATCGAAATTTTGGCGATTAATGATAATGTGGACAGAAAACCCTTTGCATGCAAAATGTATGTCTGCGCCAGGCATGTGGGGGGGGGGGGGCTCAGGCCTGTACCGTCGATCGAAACGAAATTTCCTGAAAATTTCGATAATTTTGAATCTTTGATGGATCGAAACTTCAATTTTGTCGTGTTCCTCGACTAATTTTGATTCTTTGATCCAAATCACGGGACAAAAATCGACATTATTTTATCGATCGAAATTTTTTCGAATTTTCGAGCTATCGATTTTTATAAAATTCCGTTCCGATTATACGATCAAACCGATCGAAATGCTGATCGAACGCACAAGTCTAATCTGTGAGAGTGAGAGTTCCGCAAGGCAGGCAGTGGCGCGGCGTCGCATGCAATTTGGCAATGCTACGTTTAGTGCGTTTAAACCCATGTAAAATATCGATTTGAGGGTGTACGCACATTGTGCACCTCCACTAGTTTGACCTTCGTCATGCGTTTCAATAGACAAAATTCAGCGTTGTCAGAATGGACGAGATGCTATACTGGGAGAGCGGACAAGTCGGTGAAATAACATCCTATACTTCAAGAGCGATTCGTAAAGTCTGTTGAAGGAAAAATAGGCTTTTTGGGTTCTGGATGTTATGAAGTAAAACGTGTTTTGTCAGTGTGAAAACTCTGTTTTTTGCTCATACTTTTGTTCTCAATACCTGGCAACGTAGTGGGATCTCAATCATGAAAAATTCGGGGAAAAAATAAAAGTTTCCTGTAACCACAAATTCAATAGCTGACACCAAATATATTGTATTTATAGCAACTTAAATTGCGTTGTTAAAAAACTTTGACCATCGCCTACACCGTCCTTTGCGGAGCTTACTCTCGTGTATACAAAAATACACTCATACTGGTTCTACCGCGAAGTTACTTTTCTTTATATTTGATTCAATATTTCCTCACTGAAAGATAGGAGTTGATGTAAGTATAAATGTCGGCAGATTTTTCGACCACCGATATTTTTTTTTTTTTTTTTTTTTTTTTTGCGCCACTGAGTCGTCCAAAAATTACTTGTTCCACCGCACTGTGAGGTGAGGCGAGGTGGGGGGTGGCGGCGGGGGCGGGGGTGACGAAGAGAGAAATATTGAGAAAAATACGGCATGAATGAACAAATGAGGAAATGAATTATCCGCCGAAACCTATTAGAATACAATGATACACTTTGACGAGCAGTCGAACGAAACAATGCGAAAAGGAAAAGTAATGAGAATTGGTTAATTTAATCTCTTGCCGCCAGAGTTGGGCCGAAAGGGATCAAGCGAATCAGCCCGGCAAAAGCAATGAGGGCGGGAAAGTAGCAAAGAGAACGAAGGAAAGAAATCGAGAAGAATGAAACAAAGATAAGAGAGAGGGTGAAAGAGAGAGAGAGAGAAAGAGAGAGAGAGAGAGAGAGAGAGAGAGAGAGAGAGAGAGAGAGAGAGAGAGAGAGAGAGAGAGAGAGAGAGAGAAGAAAAGAGACGAGCTGTCAAACTAAGGGAACGTGATAAGTTGCTGAACCAGTTGCCACCACGTTGGTTGCTCTGAAAAAAAAAAAAATAAAATAAAATTATTAGCGTCTCCGATTTGGAATAAAATAAAAATAAAGGGGGGAAGGTACAAGGGGGAGAAAGAACAATATTAATAAATGCAAATTTGTTCGACGCAAAATACTTAAAACCATGAAATCTTATATCATTGTTTTCATCCGTATATTTCAATTAAAAATCGACCCGGGCGCGTGGTGCAATGTACAAGCATGGATATTATTTTTTACGGCTTTTCCTCCCCTCGTCTCGCGTGCTCTTGCGCTGTTTTTCGTCGGCACGCCAAAATTAGCCGTTTCATTTTCGACAGGCCCGATTCCACGCATACGTAATTTAGCCCCCCCCCCCCACCCCGTCAGCCCCTGTCCCCACTCCCCCTTCTCGGTTTTCACGAAAGGTATTTAACGGGTTTTAGTTTTCATACTTTCTTGTCGCTTAATTAGTTTCAATTTTACAGCGACAACAGTCTCACAGGCAGGCGGATCACGTTGGGACGAATCGTCGAAAAGTGGGACATTTACCGAAAAAATGAAGGTCATCAAAGGAGCCAATTCTTGGTAAAAATGCGTTATTTAGGGTCCAATACACACGAAACAAATCATTTAAGGGTCAAATACAACGCGCAATTTGTTGGCGGTTAATTCAAAGTTGGAAGACGCGGTATTCCTAAAAGAAGGCAAATTCATGAATATACTTTCAGAATGCTATAAACGCCAATTATTTCTTCTTTAGGGAAGGTTTTTAGTAACTTTTCGTCTTACTGTGATTAATGTAAAGAGTCTTCCTTTTTTTTTCGTTTTTGACAAATTTTTTTGGGCCAAAATATACCAATTTTGACCATGCTTCAAATAAACTTAAATTTAAACTTTGGATAGATTTTAAAAAAATGTTCAAAAAAGTTCAAGGAACGAATACCACCATCGAAGTCCATTATCTTAGCTTTCAGAAAAGAGTATGGTTGATATCCGCCCGAATCCGACTTTGAAAGTTATTCTAAATAAAAGAACGAGGGGACAGCGAAAAATCAGCTATTTTCCGACGCACGCTCCCCCCTGCAGGCAGAATCGTATTTCGCGCGCTGATACTCGATCGTTTGACGCTTGCCTCAATTTTCTTATCTTTGAATGTGGACCAAAGCAATTGATCCCAAAGATTTATCTGCTCTTTTATCTTAAAATCAGGTATGTATGATTTTTTTTTCCTGTTTCCAGAAAATGCATCATTTGAATTAGTCAGAATGTATTTGCGGTTTTACGGTCAGTCTATGCTGATTGATCAAGCGTTCGGTTTCGATTTATTCGGGTTTAAGATCGTAGTTGAAAGTTTCTCGTTTTTTAAAAGAAGTAGTTAGAATTTAGTTTTTTTAAATTTGTTAATTTTATTTTACGTCGCGAAGTGCTTGGCTTTGTTTTTTTTTTTTTTTTTTTTTCGGTGAAAGAAAGTTCAGCTTTAAAAATGAGTAGCTGCTGTAAAACTAATAGTGTTTTGCTAAAAAACCTTCGGGAAAAATGGGGTGGTTTTGATTTTGTGCCGTTTTTTTGAAAAATTTAAAAAAAGGAGGGAAAATTAAATTATATTCAAGTGATTCTTTTAAAAATTTCTTTCGATTGTTCTCTATTCGGGCAAAAGAACTTTCGTTAGGGTCGGTTATTCTGAGTCAAAATTTGAGAAAAAAAAAAAGTTCTTGGCTCTCTAGATCTTTGCCATTTTCTCTTCCAAAACGTAATAAAGATTCGGAGTGCGAAAAACTCGAACAGAAACGCGTAGAGACAGCTAAAAAAAAAACCCAGGTAGAAAGGAATTAAAGTCATGTTCGTACCGTCATAAGTATCGGAGAACTGTTTACCTTCGGGAAAAAAGAATGGGGGACACGCTGCTCCTTGCTGCAAAAACAAAACTTAAAGAAGAAGGTAAAATTGTGTTGTCTAAATAATTGATTTTTTGATAAAAAAAACCCTTCAAAATCAGAGCAAATTTTAGAATATTGCAAAAAACAAAGGGAAAAAGGAAAACCCTACTGTAAGCCCCGAAAAGGGCCCTTTGGACTCTATTCTTCGTGCCAACTAACTAGGTCCAAGTACAGTTTTCTTGCATCAAGTTCCCTTGATGATGGCAATAAAAATGACAAATTTTTCCCTCAAATTTTGCGATAAGTAAGGCAAAACAAGAGTGTTATCCGAACAAATCCAGCATCGATATCCAAGAATAGAGTAAAAATTTCTCTTCAAAGTCTCCTCAATCATACTAGCTCTAGAATTTTAGAAATTGAAAATGTGCAAAAAGAACTGACGAGCCCTTTGAAGATGGTTCTTTCTCTCAAAAAGGGGCTTGGGGCATCAAACCTCCATCTATAATCAAAAGTTTCAAACAGCGAAAGATGCTACTGATGCCAGTGTGATTTTAAGTACGCTTGTGCCTCTTAAATTGTGGGACATTAACAGCAAAAAAGTCATTTGGAGAAATCTAACACCTAATTCTCCCTTTTTTTTTGTCGTCCTATTTTTTTCAATTTTGAAAAAGAAACGCCAGATACCTTTTTAAAATTAGTAGCTGAAATTGAGTTAGAAATTTCTCAACTGGTTCCAACTTATAGTCGAGATCATGAAATTGTTCACAACTTGCAGTGCACTATGATAGATGGGAAAGTGTGTAATATTTTAAGCGAGAATTCTTCATCGCAAACGTTGTTATTTGTGTTTGGCCAGACCACTTGAAATGAAAAACCTCCCTCTAGTTCAGGGAAAAAAAAGTGAGAAGGGAAATTTTTTTAAACTTGGATTGAGTACTTTACATTTAAAAATTAGATGTTTTGAATGCTTTCTTCATATCGCCTATAACTTAGACTTTCAAAAATGGATAGCAAAAACCGGCGAAGAAAAAACTTTGAAGAAGCGCCGGAAAACTAAAATTCAAGGAGCATTCTATGAACAGCTGGGGATGAAGGTAGATATGGTGAAACAGGGAGTTGGCTCAACAAATAACGGAAATATGGCCCGCAAATTTTTCGACAATGTAAAGCTATCTGCCAAAATCACAGGCATCAATGAAGAGCTGATTTACAAATTTGCAGTTCTTCTCCAAATTGTCTCCAGTATGAAACCATGGAACATCGATAAATTTAAAGTGCTTGCAGAAGAAACTGCAAAGCTTTACGTTGACCTTTACCCATGGTATTACATGCCCGCCTCAATTCACAAGTTATTAATACATGGGCCAGCTATTCTTCAATTTTTTTCCGAACCAATTGGAATATTTGCAGAGGAAGCTCAGGAGTGTCGACATAAAGACTTTAGAAAATACCGAGAAAGTCATGCTAGGAAATGTGACAGAATATCAACGAACACCGATTTGATTAATCACATGCTATTTACTTCGGATCCTAAAATTTCCACTCTAAGATCCAAAGTTTCCTCGAGTACACCTAAAGTTGCACTTTCTGAGGCACTTGAGATTCTCTCAATTTGACTAGGTAAGGTTTATCAACTTAACTTCCCTATTTATTATTTATATTTTTCAATTTTTTTTAAATGCAATTTTCATCAAAAACTCATGTCAAATTCGAGTTAGTGAAATTTCGTAAAAGTAGGCTTTCGACATCTTAAATGCAAGTTTTGTCAAAAACTGATGTCAAATTCGAGTTTATCGAGTGAAAAAACCCCCGTACACCAACTTTTGCGATGATCCGTTTGCAATAATCGCAATTATACGAAAATGTCCCACTTTTCGACGATTCGTCTCAACGTGCGGATCCCAGAATTAGTCTCTCTCTCTCTCTCTCTCTCTCTCTCTCTCTCTCTCTCTCTCTCTCTCTCTCTCTCCCCATTTGGACGTATGTGTGGAAAAAGGATAGAAGAAGGTGAGAAAGGCACGTGATTTCCCCCAAATTGTCTTTCTCTAACACGCGCGCTCTAATGAGCGAAGAAAGAGAGACAGAAGGACAACTTTTGTTTTCCACTTGCTTCGCTTGCTTGATCTCGTTTAGAATGTCGGGTTTGCTCCTCGTCAGAAATTAGTTGCGGGATGGTGTTGTGATTTGTGGTTAAGAGCAAATCAGGTTTTCATGACTCCTTTTTTCAAGACACTACGTACGATGGTGAAGAGTATTGCGGTGAGGGATTCCTGTTCAAATTTTTGTGTGAATAAATTGAGCACGTGTTCGGTTTCATTTCGCATTCCTTTTTTTAATTTAGCGCTGTGACCCCTCCCCCCTCCCCTTCTAATTTTCTTCATACTGATTGGGTTGAAATTTCAAAACCGTGAAGTGGCAATTATTTCAAGTTAATTACATGAAAAAAAAATCTTAGTGACTTAAATTTCTTAACACCACCCTGCCGTATAAATTGTTTTCAAAATTTCCAAGTTATGAAGTGATTTCGCGGTAAGTTAGGATTCTTCAAAAAATAACTGGCTTGTAGACAAGAAAAATTGTTTAGGAAATACCGTCATCTCGCTCCGTGTAATTCAAAAAGAGAAGACACTTGCACGAATTCGAAGGTTATAAGTTCGAGGGAAATTTTCAGAAAAAAATAGCTTTCGCTTGAATGAACAGAGGAACGGAGGAGGGAGTGAGTTGCAATGAGCATGCGCTGAGATTCAAACCCGGCGTCAGCAGACGCAACTATTCCTACACGTCAAGATACGCGGGTTGCGTTTCTGAAAAATTGAAGGCGACTTAAAATAGATAAGTCGGATGACGCAGCAGACGCTTTCAGAAATTCAGTCCCTCAAAGAAAAAAACTGCGAGGAGAGTGGAGTTCGATTGTGGATTGTGGCCTGTAACAAAATAAATCTTACTTTAAACAGAATTTTTTTATTTTAAATCCCTCTCCCATAGAAAAATGCTCAATCTCAATCTCAATTTATGCTCGTTTGTAGTGGATTTCGGCTCATCGATTGCTTGTTTGACGATTCTAATTTGATCTTGTACGAAGCGCATTTGCAAGCAGTGCTGCTGTTTTGCATATAATTGCTCGCATTTTTCAATTCACCGATGATTCCTCTGGTTGAGAAAATATTACAAAGTCCAGTTCAGAGTATGAATGTAATGCACGAAAATACTCTGGTCTGTAATCTTTTCTCAACCGGTAGAGTCGTCGATGACTATAAAAAAATTGTGGACATTTTAATTAATTAACGGAGTTCCCACCGATTGAGAAAAGATTACAGATCAGAGTATTTTCGTGCAGTACATTCATACACTGAACTAAACTGTGTAATCTTTTCTCAACCGGTGGAATCATCGGTGAATTGAAAAAATAGCATTGATTATACGCAAAACGGCAGCTCTGTTTGCAAGAGCCCCGCATTCCTTCATAAAGCTTTCGTACTCGTTTAAAAGTCACCTTCTAAACGGACTCTATCTAACATCACCGCAGAAGAAAGTGAAAATTTTATCAATGGAAAAATAATAATTAATGAATGAAACGAGACGGAAAAAGTTCACCTGCCATCTGTTACTCTGTTGCCTCTCGCGCTTGCGCAATCAGTCAGTTCTTGACATAAGAAAACACGCCTCCCGAACCCCGGACCGAACTCGTGCCTGCGCGCTACGCCTAGCCTGCGCCGCCTCTATAGATGACCCGCATGACCCAAAAGGGGTCGGCAAGGCACACCTTCCGATCAATTAAAAAATAGTCTACCTCTTTCTCCAATTACGATCGTGGCTTCCGATGAACAGTGAAACACCCCGTTCTAATTTTCTTTTCTCTTTTTTTTTTCAATTAATTTAAAATCTTATAAACTCCGGTAGCCCTTTTGAGATCCACGATCGATTTCTCATCTCCCGATCCTTGACCAAGCCTCCTTTTTAACAGTTTACACCCCTTTTCATACCATCCTCATATTTTACCTGTTAATTAACTCACCGAGTCGGTCTACACCGCTTATTGCGCGGTAATTTGTTTTGTTTTACTTAACTAACACGCCTGGGCATGGGCGCCCGTAGCGGGGGGGGGGCGGCTTGCTCTCCGTTGCCTCCCTGGAATTCAAAACAGTCCAAATTTCACTATAAAAATTGAAAGGAACGAAAGAAAATAAATTGTTAATCGAAGGAGTAATAGTTGTCGAACTTCATTATTAGGTTATTTTGTAATTTTAACTAATTTTTTGCAAGGAATAGCAGAATTATAAATTTTTCTTTTTATCATTATCTTTCTGTTGTCTCTTTTTTCATTATATCGAACACGTCAAAATGATTATTAATTTTATTTGTTACACCTACAATGGCTTAATAATTGTATACTATTTTGATGAAAAAAGAAAAGAAAAACATCCATTTCCTCGGGGGAGGGGGTTCCCTAGACCTTCAATGAGGCTCTTGCAAACTTTTGCTGGGAGCAAATGAATAATCCAATTCCGATGTTAAGGCCCGGTATTACGACCCTTGGTTTGTCCAAACCAATAGTTTGGCTCTACCACAAGGCAGTCCGGTAGGCAGCCAAACTACTGGTTAAAGGATGAGAATAAATAGGAGGCTCGACCCTTAACCAGAAGATAACCAGAGGTCTTAAAACGCAACTCCTTGGATACCTGAGGTTAGAGCTGTAACCACTGCCAAACTATTACTTAACCTCGTAATACCGGCCCTAAGACCAGCGGAAATCACGAAAACCACACTGAATAAGACTAAAATGCAGTAAAATCATCACAAAACTGTTATAACGGCAAGATCGTGATGGCGGTTCAACGCAGGTAACATGGGAGATGCCTGTCTAATTTGTCACTTTCTATACGGAAACACAGAGATGCGTCTCAAAACAAATAGGAATCTCCCATGGTACATCGATACCTGCGTCTCTTCGACAATAACCCCGATTCTGAGAGTGAATTTTGTGATTTTTTCAGTGTATACTCATCGTCTTTTTTACAGGTTTTTATGCTAGAATCAACTTTTCAATCGCCTGCAACAAAAGTTTGCAAGAGCCCCATCATGCATTTTTCTTTCTGTCACTATCATCTGTTGCCTTTATTCATTATAGGTATATCAAACACGTCAAATTTATTATTATCATTATTGTTGTTTGATATGCCTACAATGGCTTAATAATTATTGTACACGGAAAAAAATACTAGTAGAATTTACCATCTGCATCTGAAACTTGGATGTTACTTTCATCGCGTCAGTAAAACCTAGTTTTTAATTAATCAAAAAGGATTTATCAATTACCACAAAAATACTCAAAAAATAGATGAAAAAGCAAAGTTGACATTGCATGCCTCTATGTAATCGTATGTAAACCCCAACCTTTTCAATTTTTTCAACATTCTCAACATCTGCCAATCACTGATCAAATTCATTCTAAAAGGCTTATACTCGACGAGCAGCAGTAGCAGCCCTAAGAAATTTGGAAAAAAGCACATTTCCATAAACTCAACCCTTTAAACACCAGCACGTTTTGCCCTAATTATGTTGATTTCATCTCGTCTTTCCATCCAAGCCATTTTTTTGTTCTTATACCACTCACTCATATAGCGTCAACTCCCCTCTCTATCCCTCCATTGTTCAACAATAAACATGGGGCATTTAATGAACCCTGAATCGTTCAAATTTGTTGTGATATTTTAATCCTCATACTTTTGTTAATTACAAAGACGCTAATATTCAGATTAATTTTTTTCTCGGCGCCACTATAACCTCTGTGTTTCAAGATTTTTTTGGTTTGTTTTCGTTCTTTTTTTTTCTCTCCTCTATTCATCATTCTGCTCGCATATTTGAAAGGGTTCATTCGCCATTGTTCTAATGCACTGGGGAAGGGTTAGGGGATGCTAAGTACGTAAGTAAGACTACGAGGGAAAAAAATGGAATAACGCGAGTGAAAACGAAACGCGTGTAGAAAAAAAGTTGTGAAAAAAATGTCTCAGCAGCACGCGCTTTACGGTAGACCAGACCAGACTAAAATCCCGGTATCCTAAACGCGTGTTGTGACAACTTTGTCCCTCGTATTTAAACCCGTTTTTTGTGCTCCTATACCGCACCTCCCTTCTCATCGAAGCTTTTTTTTTCACCTCGTGTTTTAGTCACCGATTTGTTTTATGAATGACACGCTTAGCCAAATCGCGGCGTTGTACACACGAATTAGCTTTTTTTTTCTTGATTATTATTTATTTATTTTTGTTTTTTTATAAGATCCTCCCATCCTCTTTAATGCTATTGTTTTAATTTGCGTACCCATAACCAAAACCAAACTCAATCAGATAACGATGAACAAAGGGACATTGACGGAGGAGGAGATTATAAACCCGCCGCGAGTAAAAGGGCCTCGCACATTTTATTTTTTTTTATTTTATTTTTTTTTCCTATCCGATTTTAAATGTTGCGTTTTTTTTTTTTTTTGCTTTCCTCGAATCATTATTTATGTATTTTATTTTTTCTTTTTTTAACCGCCTCCAACATAGAGTACCGCCACTGAAATTAGGAGCGGTTTATTCAACTTCTGCTAATGGCAAGTGTTTGTTTACTGTTTGCACCCTTTGCCGCCACGCGCGCCCCTTTTATATAGTTTTAATCGCTCCCTGTGTTTTGCTGGTTGAACTTTATCCCAATTTTTTTTCATTATTTTTTTTTATTTTATCCGCTCTGCAGAAAACAAAGCTGGTAAAATCAACACATTGCAACCAGTAAGTAATAATGAGAGCTATTTCAAAGCATTTGCATGTTGATTTTGTCAGTATCAGGCGAAGACTTTTATTATCACTTTAAGAATGTGATACTTAAGACTTGTTTCCCAAGGTGTACGAATTTTGCAACAATTTCTTGATTCTTTTTTTTTTCTTCATTGAAAATGTCAACGAAATCGGAAGTTTTCTCTGAAAATTTATTTTGACAAAGGCGATACATTTTTACAATGGAAAGTAATACACTCCAGCGCAGCGGGCCGATCATTTACTTCATCGTTATACCCAATGGCGCACCGAGAACTTTAGTTTGGTGGGGGTTTCACCGCAAATTTTCCATTTTCTGAGGCCTTAAGGGGTGGGGGGGTTGAAAGCAATTTTGGCCGAAGATGACCTTTTTTAGAGCAAAATCTTGATGCTAAGGGGGGGGGAGCGGGGGGGTTGACCCTAAAACCACCCTCTTCGGTGCGCCACTGGTTACACCGATCGTTAAGACTGTGTGTGAGTGATTCTATTGGTCGAATATTGTAAAACATAGCCGTTGCTATATGGTAATCATCGTTATAGTGTCCGTTTTTTAAAGGTTACTCATGGATAGCCTTTATAAAACGAGACTCTTAACGATGGTTACCATAGCAACAGCCAAGTTTTACAATTTTCGACCAATAGCATCTCTCGTAGACACTTTTAACGATCAGCAAAAGTAAATGATCGGCCCGCAGAAGTATTACTCTTCAAGGAGATGCCATTTCAAAGTTGTGATGCAGGCTGATTCTCAACGATCGTATCGTAATGCTATCACGTCGATGATCGTGTTATTTTTATGGGTGGTGTCATTTCAATAGGTTTCATCCCGATAGAAATAACCCTCCTATAACTGCGGAAATTCACCGATATAACTCAGGAGTCATCGGCGAATTCCCGGAGAGATTGGAGGGTTTCTATGAAACCTTTCGTATTGATCACACCACCCATAAGAATATTTACGCGATAGCATTAAGATAAGATTTTTCATAACCAGCCTGCCATAACCCCAGGAAGGCGAAAAATGGCCCTCAGCGGGACAGGCTGTGGCCTCATTTCACTACTTTATTCTTAACCCGACTCTTTTCCTGACTTTTACACCTAGTTAGCTAAGAGGGAAGCACAATCTGATGGTCCATGTTGTGGGTCTTTTAGTCGTAATTAGCATATTCATTTTCCTCACTAAATTCCAATTTCTTACAAGGAGAGCTCAACTTGCTGATTATTTGTTTTCACTTTGTCACTCTAACGAAGTTAGAAAAATTGAGAAAGTATTACGATGCCGCAGAGATTTTCGAGATATTTTGTTTCAATACTTGGCCCACTATGACTAGGTCAATCATGATAATTATGAAATAATTGGCTCTCTTCATGCCTAATACTATCCTAAAGAACATCTATCCATGGAATTTTTATATTTCTCAATTAAATGTGGTTTGGAGCGGTAAATGTATGAAATTTCTGTGGCGTCCGTGAGTCCGTCTGCACCCTAGCATAACTTTTGCGCAATAGGTACAAATGTATTCAAAATTTGCAGCAAGGTTGCTTTTAACATCCTCCAGAGGTACTTTTTTGTTTTTTTGACATTTTAATTTTTAGTTTTTTTATGGATGAGAAATTGTTTCCATTAAAATCAAATGGAAAATAGGTCAAAAAAAGGACAAATTTAAATATTTCGAAAATGGATCTGGATAAAAATATCTGGGGTCCACCCCAGGATATTAAAATGGGGTCTGGGGGTCTCCCCTAGAATATTAAAGGGGGTCTGGGGGCCTCCCCCAGATTAAATTTGATGTGAGAAAGTGTTCGTAGGGTATTCCCTACAGTTTACTTCTTGTAGTCCAACGTCTGGGAAGGTTATTGCTCCCGTACCCTCAAAAGACGCCATTGGGGATAGAGGTCCTTGCACCAAATAAAAAAAAAAATACTCCGACTCCCCTCAAGAAGTTGACAACTATGGAGAAATATGTCGCGAGGGGGGGGGGGGGGAGGTCATTCGTCTCCTATTAAAAAACGGAATGAAAATGAGTGGATGAGGGGGCGAGAAAGCGAGTATGGGGGAAATAGTGTAGAGAATAATAATAATTGAAATAATAATGATAAAAACGGTGAGGGGGGGGGGATAAAAAAAGTCCAACTGGAAAAATAAGGAAAAGTAATAATAACCAACCGAGAAGCAGAGACCAGCTACTCCTACTGTGTCCTCCATCCTCCTTCCAAGGAAAATCAACTCAGAGAACGACTAACTCATGGGGGGGGGGGAGAAGGTGAGAGAGAGAGAACTCATAAGAAGTGGAGAATTTTCATTGATTATTATGAAATTTTCCATGGTGAAAAATACATCGAGACAAAGTATGAGGAAAGGCGAGTGTATATGTGTATAGCGAAGCGATAGAGAGAGGAAGAGAGAACTGTTGCCGATGAAGCACCCAAAGATGAGCCGGAGCTCCTGTTAATTTCTCACGGTCAAATACGAAGATGGTTAGCATGGATAATCGGTCCTTGTGTGTACCGTACACCCAGCCCAAGTGTAACGTGTATTTTCATTCTTCTGACCATGCAGTGTCCATTGACTCCCTGATACTCCTCGACACTTGGGATTAGGATTATCCGCTTAATTCATCCAGATTTACACCTATTCTTCTTCATCATTTTTTTTCTCTCTCTCTCTCTCCCCCCCCCCCAACCGTCTGTTTTTTCCATTTTTTTTTTTATTATTCGATGGTCAAATACGCCCGAGTAATCTTCCGCTTTCTCCTCCCGGTCAATGTTATTTTTTTTTTATTTTTTATTTTTCTTCAACGAGCCAGAGAAACTTTCAGCGATTCTATAATTTAATTTTTTGTTCTCTTCGTTCTTCCTTTCTTTCGACGGAATATGGTACCAGAAATTACTAAGCCTAAGAGATATGGCACTTCCTATCTCCGTCGTGTTGAAAAACTGTTGGCCGGGCTCCGTAAAAAACGCCTGCAGAATGGCCGTGATGCAACGTGCAGTACGCTGGTGACCGTAAACATTGTTGTTAAGGGGTTCCACCTGCAAATTTAAAAGCGCGAATAAACTGATTGAGCCAATGAGCTTCTTTGTTGTCGATACATCGAACTCGACCTATCAACTTCAAGGCAGCTCATTGGCTCAATCAGTTTATTCGCGCTTTTAAATTCGCTGGTGGAGACACCCCTTTATTCATGTTGTGTTGGAAATGAGGCTAGATTCTCTGCAGCATCTAAATGTTTGTCCATTTAATGGCCGATGGGATGATTACAGTGACTTGGATTTTCAGATTCACGTTCAAAATGTACTCAGAGCTCATTAAACTTCCCAAACACTCTATTAATCTTATTAATTTAGTTAGTGGCGTTGCCGTCAAACCTCATTTCAAACAACAACAGTCGTAACAATGTTTACGATCACCAGCGTACGCCACATTGCATACTTCGTAGGAGACGAACATCACTTTTGAATCGTTATACCATAACGCTTAGGCTTAGTAATCTCTGTATGGTACGACGCTTTTTCATATTGTCCGTCTGTTGTACGTCGACGATATGAAATATTGCATGGTCAAGTTAAGGCTGATATTCTGGAAAATATGCAATTCAGTTGCTTCCAGGTCGGAAAAGTGGCTCTTGTTTAAAACTGATGCGACTGCAACAATATTTCGCCTGCAGTTCGTTAGTTATGCAATTCTGTTTCTTCCACGTCAAAAAAGTGACACTAGTTATTTAAAAACTACTACGACCACGCCAAGATTTCGCCTGCTGCTTGTTAGTGATGCAATTTCGTTTCTTCTTCGTCCGTAAAATGGCACTTATTGTTAAAAAAGTGACGTGACGGCGACACCAAAATCTCGCCTGCAAGTTCATAAGTTGTGCATTTCCTTTTCTACCGCGCCGAAAAAGTGACATGTTTTGTAAAACTAATACGGCCATTATTTTGCTTGCAGTTTGTGAACTATGCAATTCCATTTCTTCCACGTCAAAAAAATGGTTCTTGTTGTAAAGCTGATAGGTAAAGTGGCACATGTTATAAATATGATACGACTATACACCAATTTTTCTCCTGCAATCCGTTAGCTATGCAATTCCGTTTCTTCTCCGTCGAAAAAGTGGTACAGTGGGGTACATAAAGACTAAAGAGTGTCAGACGTCTCCTTGCAATAGGCCACCCGCAATACTTTTTTCAATGAATTCAAGCATTGCAGGTGGCCTACCTCAAGGAGACGTCTGACATTATTTTCGCCCCCGACTGTAAGTACATGCGTTATGAAACTGATGCGACTATACACCAAGGTTCCTCCTGTCGTTCGTTTGTCATATAATTCCGTTTCTTTCCCGTTGAAAAGGGGGACTTGTAATAGATAGATGAAGTTAAAAGAAAGATAGATAGATAGATAAGATAGATAGATAGATAGATAGATAGATAAATTTAAAAAAAAAAAAAAAAAAAAGTGTCAAATCCATAGTCAATCCAAAATGTTCAAATAATTTTCAATCCATAGTTGGTCCATTTTACAATGGAGCGTGCTCACAAGCCAGATATGAGAATAGGTTGAAACCGACCCGTTGGGATTAAATATGAGTTTTAAAGTTCATCCTAGCTCGTGTGTCCTTTTCTGTACACAGTTTCAAAAGCTCCTCTCGACCATGTAGATATTAAATTATGCCCCTCTTACTTGTATTTAACGGTTCTTCCATTTTTTTCTTTCTTTTTTTTCAAATTCCAACTGAATTTTTATCTTAAGAAATGAGCTTAACCGCTTATGTGTTTCTTTTGTTCCAGGTAAGAACGCCACCAACGTTGAGCTTGAATCGATCCCATTAGATGCTTTGTCATCGTTTCGGTTAGAATTTTATTTTCATTTCCTTTATAATTTCATAATTTTTCTATACAATGAAGTGGAATTAGTGTTGATTTATTTACGCATTTGGTTAACTGCTGTGAAGATTTTTTTTTTTTTTTTATTGTGTCTTCAATTTAACCCGCAGGGCGCAGAATCACCGATAATAATCAACGAATACAATCCGTCTGAAATTTTTCGGGTTTGCGATTTCAAAATAATTGCGCGAGATTCCAAACTAATGCAATAGATCGGGTAGACTTTGTGTTTTCAACTTGTATAAAGCTCGAATCGTTGGTATGGTTCGGAATAATTTTCGAAAAATTGTATCAGAAAATGAAGGTTAAACGAAGCAAATGCAACGTTGTCAGATTGCATGCTTATCCGCCAATGTTTTTTCGAAATCAAAGACCATAGGCTACTTGTCCATTCTGCGAGGTTCGGTTTTGACAACTTTTTTAGACCTCAGAGTCGGTTCAAGAATTTTGATGAATCGATGCTTGTTTAGGTGAGAGGTTCTTTGGTACACATAATCATAGGGATATGGTAAGGAGAAAGGGTCTGCCCAGGAGGGCCCTAAGTACAGAGCTGCCGATTTGCGTAGATTTTATGGCATTTTGAAATTCACCGAGGATTCCACCGGTTGAGAAAAGATTACAGAGTTTAGTTCAGTGAATAACTGTAATGCACGAAAATACCAGCGTCTTTTATCTTTTCTCAACCGATAGAGTCGTCGATGACTTTGAAAACTTACGGATATTTTAATTAATTATAATGGCGTTTCCACAGATTGAGAAAATATTACAGATCACAGTATTTTCGTTCATTACAGTCATGCACTGAATAGAACTATGTAATCTTTTCTCAACCGGTGGATTCATCGGTGAATTTAAAAATGTCATTTAATCTACGCAAATCGGCAGCTCTGCCTCAGTACCATAGGGCAGTCGGGGAAGTGTCCCGGGGCCCCCGAGTTTGGTAGGGGGGTGGGGGCTCAACGATTCGTTTTATTATTATTATTATATTATTATTATTATTATTATTATTATTATTATTGTAGTGGGGGCTCCCCCACCCTCATAGGCACCTTCGTAATTTATCTTGCCCCGAAACCCAAAGGGGTGTAGTTTCGGCACTGAGTAACCTCAGTCTGCAAAAAGATAAGATGAATGATGCGAAAAAAAGCGTTTTCGAAAAATGTGCTCCCCGCGAGAAACTCTGCACCCCAAAATTAATCGCCATTGTCGTCGGGCACTGCAGCCTACCGCGACCGGTGCTAAGCGCGTGCTTAACCCAACTAATGGAAATTATAGATCCATGATCCTGCAGCCGCGCGTAGCCAAAAATTCGTCTCTCTCTCACTGATGGCCCATTTTAACGCATATGGTAGAAAAGGATGGGGTGAAAAGATGTCACGTGACATCATCCCCTGTCTCCGTCCTTGTCTAACGCATGCAGTCAAATGGGCAAAGAGAGATAAAGACAATGTCCTGGTTACGGCTATGCTCATTGCTCCTAATGGCCACGAGAGTTGGCAACAGTTTTTGCCGTACGTGTGACTGTGTTTGTGTGTGTTCGTGTGTGTTGTGGTAGCCACGCATTTTGCAAAGACTAAAGAGGTGAAAGAAGAGAAGGGATCAGGAGATAATCAATGAACACCTGAATATAAAAACGATCCGGCCGCACGGAGGACCATGAAATGAACTTTCCGCGTCGCGTCGCGCGCGCGGACAAACCGCGGGCGCGTCTGCCGCGCGAGTCTGAACCCGAAGCCGCCTTCCAATGTATGTGTAAAAGGCAAGAAGATTAGAGGGCGGAGAGGGGAAAGGGGGTGTTAGGGGACGGGGGAACGGGGAACTGGGTAGGAGCGAGGGGTCGCTCGCGCGCCTTTTTTAAAAGACGCTTGATGACAGAACAATAAGTTTATGCTGTCATTTTGTTCCGCCTTTAAAACCGATACGTGTGTATGTGTGTAAGTTTGCGTGAGATGAGAGCGTGTGAGTGTGTTTGTGTGTGTAGTCTTTGCCCCGTTCGGGTTCGGGTCCGGTGCAGTGCGAAGGCAGCCGAGCGTTGGAGCGAGCCGGATTCTTTGTGTGACTGCAATTTTTAATTAGCTAAAACTTAGCGTCCTCAGTCTTCAGCCCCCCCTCCACTCCGCCACTCCCCACCCCTCTCGCGTGCTCAAGCGGCCTCTCCATCTGCCTTTACTTTACGGAGCGGCAGCAAATGATGGTTGACGATACTTTATCAATTCGCCGTTGACGATCCGATCCGATTCGCGCGGATGGAGTGAGTACGTGTGTGTAAGTGTGTTTGTGTTTGTGTGTGTTGGTTGGAGGGGAGTAGGGGGTAAGAGAAGATACACTCTCCGCGATGCCGATACACCTCGTTTTAATCCTATCTACGACCCCCTTTCTGCCCCCTTTCACCCCCCCCCCCGGCCGAACATCCTCTCTGCCTCCCCCCACCCCCTCCCGCCACTGATTTCCATTCGCGGACACCAACTCGGCGTAGTGTTGTGACGCTCCGCGTCTCGATTCTCACTCCTCCGGATTGCGGCACGGCGGGCTCTTCCCTCGTTGCCAGATTGGATTGCGATGTATCGAAATATTGTCCATTTGAACCAATGATAAAGTATCGATCATTCGAGGGCTCCAAAGGAACTCGATACTTTTATGTAGGTTCAAATGGGAGAGTATCAATGATCGATTGGCTCGCAAGCTTCCACTTACCGAACACACGCTCGAAAAGTGGAGCGTGGTCGTAGCCGTTTTTTTTTTTTTTTTTTTTTTATCCGTCCGTCGCAGAATTTTTAACTATCTTGGAGTCTTTTTGTTTTTTTTTTTTTCGGGGTTTTTCGGGCACAATTTGCCGGGAAATTTGTTTCCTGGCACAAATTGCCCCCCTTCCTTCTCAAAAAAAAAAAAAAAAATCGGTGGAATTCGCCCCAGGATCTGAAGCCTCCGCGAATTTGGACCGTTGACGATAATCGCGCACAGTGGCTTTCACCGTCGGATCCTCTAAGTAGCGACATGCAAACCATGAGTGGACTCTCCGAAGATAAGTTGAGCGCAACGAGCCTAAGCTATGGAGGGGGCCATACATGTTAAAAGTCCTATCGTCCTATCTCAAAGTGTAACGGCAGGGCGCGATCTGAATCTGGGGGCCGATCATTTACTTTATCGTTAAACCGATCGTTAAAACTGGCTATGAGTGATGCTATTGGTCGAAAGTTGTAAAACTTAGCTGTTGCTATGGGAACCATCGTTAAGAGTCTCGTTTTTTAAAGACTATTCATCAGTAACCTTTAAAAACGGACACTATAACGATGGTTACCATAGCAACGGCCGAGTTTTACAATATTCTACCAATATAGAATCACTCACACACAGTCTTAACGATCGGGTTAACGATGAAGTAATTGATCGGCCCACGCGTTGCTTTGTTTTCCTCATTTTTGTTAACCTTAAATAAAATATTGTAATTAATCCAGGGGAAATTGATTTTAAACGAAATTGCTAGTGTTTTAGAGTTGGCTATCTGTGTACACAGAATTCTTATACAACTATCCTGGTGAAGTTGCTCTTTTCTGTCATGTGTCAGTTTTCATCGTGAAAATCCTTTCAGAAGGAACAGTTATATAGATTTATATGTCCAGATAGCCACTCTAAAACACTTGCACTTTCGTTTATAATAAATTTCAAATGTATATTTGTCACTTTTTTGTTTTTTTTTTGTTTTTTTTTGTTTTTGTTTTTATTTTGTTTTTGTTTTTGTTTTTTTTTTTTGTTCTTTTTTAAAAACAAAGCGTTAAAAAGTATGAGACAAACAAACCGAGCCTGTGTGGAAAACGTCCATACGAGATTTTTGTCATGGCTACCTTCGTGAACTTTCAATATAACGCTGCACAAATCCTCTCTTTCCCTATGCTATATCTCGTTGGGAGTTCTATTACCTTGTCCATCCTTGACCAATATACATGTTTCAATGCGGAGAAAAGAGAGATGGTGTGAATTTCTCGTTACGTCACTGTTGCACCTGATTTTTAAATTCAGATTAACTGCTGTCACACTTGCAATCGGTGGCGGATCCAGAAAATTTTACTGGAGGGGGGGGGGGCACGCCTGCGAAATTTTGAAAATTGAAGCGTCGGTGGAAGCAATATCGGGCTATTTTCTATTGAAAAAAGGCAGAATTTGAGGCTTCGGCGAGGGGAGACACGTGCCCCTCACCGTGGATTCGCCACTGCTTGCAATGCAACTCCAAGCAGCCAATTGGTCTGTTGCAAACTTTTGCTACAGCGCTGTAGAGTGTACAATCTAATGTAAAATCACCTGAAAAGTCCTATGGTGGCATCAGAAAGCCATGAAATGCAATAATAAACGCACAAAAGGCGTTTAATGAAATCCAAGATGGCGGCAAAATATCGAGCAATCTGCATGCATGCACCACGAACATTCAAGGATAGCCAACCTCACAATATCCATCACAATCAATCACAACGTAAACAAACACATAACCTCTACCTCCAGTGAGGTCAAAGTTGGCAATCCTTGGATGATCACGGTGCATACATTCAGATTCCTTGATATTTTGCCGCCATCTTGGATTTCAATAAACGCCTCTCGTGAGTTTAATATTGTATTTCATGACTTTATGATGCCACCAATGGACTTTTCAGGCGATTTTACATTGGAATAATCCCTTTTTATCGCTGTAGCAAAAGTTTGCAACAAACGATCTGCCACTTAGATCCCATTAGATCTGCCACTCATGCGGTCACGTGATCGTATGAATCCGGCAACCGCGCTTTGAAGTTGGAGACCCTCCGACGACTCTCGAGCCCGCGACTATTATTGGCCGCGATGGTCGCATCCATTGACGCTCCCAACTCCTCCGCTTCCTCCTCTCTGCCTCCCTCCTCCTCCCCCCCCCCCCTCAGCACAGCAAATAAATTGATGTTTCGCATTCATTGTCAATCCTATCGTTATTTTTACGCATGGACATGTAACTCGGCTCTTGGTTCGATAACGACCGTGATCGGTGATCAGTAGCGGCCCGTGAGATTTGGCAACCATGCATTTTTCCCACTGAAACTTGGGTAAAAAATCGATTCAAGCGGAGGCTGGCAGCCTCCTCGAGTTTCGATTGTTTTCCATGTATTTAAATGGGATAAAAACACTGTTGCCAAATCTCACGAGCCGCCACTGTCGGTGATATGCAGCATGCACCGAAAAAAAAATTATTACGATCATCTTAGTATTACTATTTATTTTTCATGACCATTATGTTTTTAATCATTATTTTTTTCATCACACTGAAAAAAAAAAAAATTAAGTAATTTAACAGTCTATTTGTTAAAAATTGTGTGAGTAAACAAACGCATTTGTTGATTTCTTGAATCAACAATCCAAAAAGGTTAAGTGCAACAATCCGATGTGTCGAATCATCGATCCAAATTGTTAATTTAACAAATCGGATTGTTGATTTACCTTTTTTGATTTTTGATTTGCCTCTTTGAATTGTTGATTTAACAAATCGGATTGTAAAATCAAAAAAGTTGTTAGTTAAATCAAAATATGCGTTTGAACTCACCATTTATAACAAATAGACTGATAAATTACCTAAATTTTGTTCTCAGTGTAATGTTATGAGTTTAATTCAATATTACTCGGAGTTTTCTTTCCGGCAAAGACTTGGGAATTTTCTCTGAATGAAGAAGATTAAAAATACAATACTTTCTCTATTGATATTACACAGAGTGAAAAAGTAAAAGAAGAGACAAAAATCGTAAGAAACCTCCGCCGTGTTATTTTCAAATGGGGACAGTCGTTGTGATTTTTGTGTCACATGTCTATAGCTCTATGGCATGGCCGTGTGGAAGCGATTAACTTCTTAACGAATTCCAAAATAATGATGAGTGGTGCTCACCTATTACCAACAATTTCATTGGCCCGTCGAAATTAGTTGGTAATTGGTGATCTTCAGGTGTCACTGATCACCCTCAATAAAAATTTTGAGGATCATTTCTGCCAGAAATAAGTTTCTAAGAATATTTCACTTTTGGCCATTTGAATTTTTAGCTCTGACTCCTTCAATAAATTTGACCGTTTTAACAGCGCTTTAAAGTGCTGTATATCGTGGTGGCTTTAGCCTATGTATGCCCAAAATTATTTGAAATTTCCGGGTGTTTTTCACGAAAAACATTATGTTAGAGCTTTGAAAAATAAAAAAGAGGTGGAGTGAAAAAATCGGGAATGTTTTGGTAAAGCTCTTAAGACATCAGTAGGATGTAATTATTTATTCGTGGTACTTAATGTTGTAAGAAAAAATACACTTATGAGACACTTTTTGTTTTTATAGCCTCTGCTATGAAAAATCGTTTGGGGTCTTTTCAGACTCTCACACCCCCACCCCCACCACCTTCACGTCACGTTGGTCAAATGCTTTAGGCTCACAAAGGTTAAGTTACTCAAGTTAATGGCAGCGCCATGGGCGCTCGCAGCAAAATTTCCAAGAGGGGGCAACATTTTTGAACCCCAATAGAAGGTGTCGGTACACCCCCCCCCCACCGAGGAACAAGGGAAAACATTTTTTCTTTTTCTTCATCCAAATAATGTACCATTTTTGTGCCATTGCAGGTGTATCCAAATAATAATAATAATAATTTTGACGTTTTTGATATTGTAAATAAAGGGACAACACGCGACAGTAACATAATAAGAAAACTGTATTATTCTATTATTCCATGCAAAAAGTGAGTTAAAATTACAAAATAAACTAATAATAAAGTTCGTGAACTATTCCTCCTTTGATTTTCAATTCATTTTCTTATGGTCCTTTCATTTTTCTTCGTGAAATTTTGACTGTTTTGAATTCCAGAGAGGGGCAAGTGCCGCCCCTTGCCCCCCGCTGCGGACGCCCATGGGGCAGCGCGATTCTTTCTCGCGTGAGTTTCTTCATGGCGTCGCGCGTCGTCGCTTCTCACCTACGCCGCCGTTGAAACTATCTCCGGACTTTTATCACCTTAACGCATTACTGCGCAGTGCGTCTGCGCAACTAAACGGTCAGCAGCAAGTGAATGGTCTGGCTGGCAACTAGTCGCCAGTGTGGCTAGCACGGCAGGCACATCGGTGCAATCGAACGCAGTGTTGCCAGATGTTGGGAATTTTGACCGTGTATTTCCCGTAAAAATCAATGTAAAATATGCGGTTTTTCACCTCCAAATCTTGCAACGCTGACCGAACGATTCTCGCTTTCGTCTCTGGAATTTTATTCATTCCTCTTCTCCGTCCAACGTTACTATCTTATCAATGAAACCGCACAGATCCTCCATTAAAACGCCCGCTTTGCGCTCACACAGAGTTGCCAGGTATCCATTGATAATTCTTAAGTTTTAGTCGTTGTTTTATTGAATCATAGACGGTTTTAGTGCAAAATTAACGGTTAGCTAACAATCACAATAGTACAATCATCGGTCGCAAATATTTATTGACCCGATTAAAGTCTTAACCCGGCTCTATGACATGATTTAATTTTTTTCCCCCGCCGATTTCGGTGGGAAAAAACAGGGATTTTTTTTTTCTTGTTGGCACTACTGGATCATAATTCTTTTTTTTTACTCCGCCACACCGATCACATTGTTTTCTAAAGGGAACAACATGCAGAACGAATAGCACCGCATTTCTTGATTTTGTAGAAATTCAAATACCCCGTGTTATCTATTGGTAACGCCATGCCACAGAGGGTTAAAAACCCATACATTTTAATTTTGAAGTACGCCACGTCAAAAGAGGCATTCCAAACAGTGGCGGCTCGTGAAATGCGATGTGTCGATGTCCCCTCCATTTAAAATTATTAAAAAGTATCGATTTCTCGGAGGTTCAATTGCACCCCCTGATTCGACGATCGATACTTTTCTATAGTTTTAAATGGAGTGGGCATCGATTTATCTTATTCCACGAGCCTCCACTAGTTCCAACGAGCATCTAACGAGAGGAAGCACAGAGAACGCCTATTTTAGTTCTGTAACAGCCTAAAAACAGCTGCCAATCAGATGTTATACCGCGTCTGGCAAGACTCTTTAATACACAAGGTTTCGCTAAATGTCATATCTTGAGAAATAAGTTTAATCTCTCATGGGCGTAGAGTGCATGGGGCTTAGAGTTGAAGTCCTCCACTTTTTTTCGAGCCCGAAAAGCCCCTCTACTTTTTTCAAGCCCTGAAGCCCCCCCATTTTTTTTTTTTTTTTCAAGTAAAAAACGGTTGTGGCAACAGTGGCTTGAATTAAAAAAGCCCAGTTTCTACGAATCATTTTAAAATTCTCTCTCATAGTTGTTAATGTAAAAAAAGTATCCTAACTCGCATTTTCATTGTATCCCTAAAATGTCAAGTCTGAAGAAAGGAAGAGGAAGAAAAAAAATCACTTTTCAGAAGCCTCTGCACTAGTTTTGACACCCAGGCTACGCTTCTGTAATCTTTGGCTCACGTATGAATTTTAGCACTCAAGGAGTTCCTCCGATGAAAAAGATGGATGATAAAGCTAAGCGCGACAAGTTAGCTGGTGACTTGGTGACTGAAACCCGTGGCACATTCCAAGCCCTGAAAAAACAATCTCGCTGACTCGTTTGTCGATGCATCTCGAGCAGCGCTGAGAGATGAGAGTCGGAGAGAATCATTGCTTTAATTAATTCTAAATCGGTAGTGCCTACCCATAAGACAACGCGCATGCTCAAACGGGAGGAGATTAAAAAGGGACAAAGGGGGGAGAAGAGGGGGAGGGGAGGAACTATTAATTCGACATCTCCCATTATTTCATTCCCCCCCCCTTTGTTCACGACGTGTAAGTATGCGTTTTTTTCTTTTTCTTTATTTGTTTTGTTTTTTGTTTTTTTCGCCCCCCCATTAGATTTTTTCTTTCTTTCTTTGTGCGACTTTTTTTTTTTTTTTTTTTTTTTTTTTAACCATTGTTTTTATCTTGTCTGGGCTACCGCACAGTCCGCATAGGGTTTTTTTTTTCGTGTGTTGTTTGAGGGTGTGCGCGTATGCTTGATCACCACCTGAAAAAAAAAAGAAAGAAAAAAAAAAATGAGTAAAAAAAAAAAAATTGAAACTTTAGTATGCGGTGGCAAAGAACAATACATCATCATCTTCACCATCTTGTCACAAAACATCCACCTGATATACACTGGAAAGGGTTTGAATGGCCAGATTTTGAATTTATGTATCCTGTTTGGCTTGATTTTTTGTGCCCGTTTCATTTGACAGACATTTCATTCATCCGAGACTTTGTTTTACGGGTGCGATTAGGAGATGATTGGTGGGAGCGAACGGAAAAAATTGATCGATAAAACTCACCGTATTTGTGGTTGATGGTATAGCCCTGACGACAAGGTTTGGTAAACTCTACCAAAAGTCTAGCTATAAACTTAACAGAGGTTATAGGTTGGGTTTTTCTTTTTCGATTAGGGCTACACATTTACGATGAATGATAAGAATTTACACATTCAATTACTCTTCATGCATCCAAAGACTCTATATCTTTTCCTACCTTCTCGAATTATAGTGGAGGAAAAGATTTTTTGTCAATTATTTCCTATGCACGCACTTAGCTGTCACTCGGCTTTTTCTTCGCAAAAAGTACCCTAAAATTCTGGAGGCGCTCGTGCGAGGTGCCTCGCAGAATAAACTGTGTATTTTGATGATTTTTTGATCAAACAAGCTAAACAAGGTCTCATTTTATCGGTAAACCGAAACTTGATCGCTGTTTTCGTTCGCTCAAAAAGTCGACCGTTGTATTATACTTTTTGTACAGTCTATATGTAAACGCTCGAACGTACTCTAATCTGTAATTCTCTTTCAACCAAAGGAATAATCGGAGAATATCAATATTCCATCATATTTCAAAGACAACGCCGACAACGGTGTTTCCATCGCGGTGAATGAAACGTAGCTTTTTACGTAGCTGATTGTATTTTCGTGGGTTATAGTCACACCCTGGTGAAAATAAGCAGCTAAATGTCATCATGTTGACAGTTAGCATGAGTTTTAAGACCTGGCATCATCATGACATCATCATGACGCCAACAGACATTATGCTGACATGTTGACGTCATCATGACGTCAGGTTTCAAATCTCATGATGACATTTAGCTGATTATTTTTACCAGGGCACTGTTTCGATGAATTGAAAAATTCCACTTAAGATCCGCTAAACGGCAGACGTGAAATATGCTTAACCCTTTGACAACCAGGTTATTGCCCTCAGCAAATGGTCAACCGCGATGACCGTCAAAACGCCAAAATTTGCCATCGAAGAAATTCGGAAATTGCCGTTTAAATTACTAAATAGCTCATATTGGTCCAGAAACAGAATGAAAGTGAGCACACTTTGAGCGTGCAAACAAAGTTGACGTACGACAAAACATATTTACGTAAAAAAATAATCAAAATCGCCATCACGATGGTAAGTATTGCAAAATACTTCTTCATATTAACTACTTATTTGTGATCGACAGACAGATCGAAGAGATGTGCGGGAATGAGGAGGAGGAGGAAACCAAAGACAAAGAAAGAAGAGGAAGAGTGTGAGATGCGGAGAGTGAGAAATAAGGGGTAGGGAAGTGAAAAGGAGTAGAGGGAGATAGGTGAGAAAAGAGTGAACGAAATAGGAGGAGGCAAAAGAGGAAGAGAGATGAGAATACCGACCAAAAGATGGAGAGAGAGAGAGAGAGAGAGAGAGAGAGAGAGAGAGAGAGAGAGAGAAGGAATGGGAGGGAGAGAGGGCTAAAGAGGGAGAGAGGGCTAAAGAGGGAGAGAGAGAGAGAGTAAATGAGAGACTCAGAGAGAAAGAAAGGGACTGAGCGAGAGAGTAAGAGAGAGATTCAGAGAGAAAGAGAGGGAAAGAGAGAGAGAGAGAGAGAGAGGAGGGGGGGGAGAGGGAGGGAGGAGAGAGAGAGAGAGAGAGAGAGAGAGAGAGAGAGAGAGAGAGATGGAGAGGGAGAGGAAGAGAGAGAGAGAGGGAGAGAAAGAAAGAAAGAGAGAGAGAGAGAGAGAGAGAGAGAGAGAAGAGAGAGAGAGAGAGAGAGAAAAAGAGAGAGAGGAGAGAGAGAAAGAAAGAAAAAGATGAGAGAGAGAGAGAGAGAGAGAGAGAGAGAGAGAGAGAAGAGAGAGAAAGAGAGAGATGGAGAGGGAGAGGAAGAGGGAGAGAGAGAGTGAGAGGGAGAGAGAGAAAGAAAGAGAGAGAGAGAGAAAGAGAGAGAGAGAGAGAGATTGAGAGAGAGAGATTGTGTGGGGGAGAGGATGGATGCAGACCGATGCCGCATAACAAAAAATCAATAATTACATTTACGGCTCTTGAGATGCGTTGTTAGGGATCTTGACACCTGGCCAATGTGCGTGAAATAGGTCGGGAGTCAAAAGGTCGCGCCAAAAAGATCTTCCTCAGGTGTGGTCAAGAGCTTAACGTTCTTTTTCGCACCGCAAGGATTGCCTGCCCTATACGCTCTATACGCGCTACGCCTTGCCTCGTGCGCCCTATGGAAATCCTGAGTGGGTATAATTTAAGCTCTCGGTTTATGCACTGGTGTAATGCTGCGCTGAATACCCATTGTTGATTGGTTCTGAATAGAGGAACTCTTTTATTGCTCTTCGCTCGGTGGGTGCTAAACTATTCAGACGATCTTCTTTGCGTATGCCTGTAGAGACCTTCGTTTTTCTAGACACAAGTCAGACGTGCACGGTTGCCCCTCAAGTTTAGGCCATTTCTCGGAAGAGGGGCACATAGATAAACGTTGAGACCACGGGCGTAGTTGCGGCGCGTGCAATCCTGCAATGTTGCAATCAGTCCATTAAAAGTCATGAAAAATATCGAAATACAGTGGGTGCACAGAGTATACTCCCTCGAATCTATATTTGTTATGGGTTCAAATGGACGTACGAAATGCAACGTTGTCTGATTGCAAGCGCCGCCATGGCATGGGCGTAGCAAGACACTTTTTTTAGGGAGGGGGTGGGGTATCGTTAAATGCCCGTCTCAAGGGTTTGAAATTGTGTATTTTTTGTGAAGCAAATGATAAAACAGTTGCAAAGGTCTGAATTGTTGTATTTTCTATAAAGAAAATGATAGTACTTGATGAGCTGAGAACATTGGTGCCTTTGGGTTTTTCCTAAGTGTCCCGGTTATAGAGATACTCACGAGTAAAGTTGTAAAAATCATGTGCGTATACCCTAGCTATACCCTTAAATAAATCAAAATCTTAATTCTTGAAGGGTAAAATTCTAATTCAATATAATGTCTCAATAAATGCGTCCTTATACGAGGTGTGATCAAAAAGAAACCGAACTTTTTCCACTGTGTGCAGAGAAATGATCCAATCAACGTTTTCTTGGTCTTATCTGATAACTAATAATCTGACAACACGCTGGTTTTCACGGATTTGAATTATCTTTATTTGTTAGGCCGCAATTTGCTTTGAATACAGGGGGGTTTCTGTACAATCTGCGATGAGCTCTCGATGTTTTGTTTTTTAAAAAAAAAAAGGTCAATATAAAGTTTAGAGAAAAAATTCAAAATTTATTTCGGAATTCATTGAAGTAACATAGTAGGACTCACCAGTAAAATAAAAAGCCTATGGATCCTCTTCGAAGTACCCCCCCTCCGTATTCACGCACTTTTCCCATCTGATTTTCAGCCGAGTGAAACATGCGGTAAAGTCCTCCGACGGGATTCCTCGCAGTTCTTTCAACGCAGTTTCTTTGATTTTTCCACCGTACAAATCTTTGTCCTTTAAGTGGACGTTTTAATAATTTAGGAAAAAGAAAAAAGTCGGGGGGAGCGGGTCCGGGAAGGGGGGGGGGGGGGGGGGGGGGGGGGGGGGGGGGGGGGAACATCTTGATGTTGATGCACAAAAACTCGCGAATCTGTAACGCGGAATGCGTGCGGGAGCGTTATCATGCTGGAGAAACCACGAATTTTCGGCCCACAGTTCTGGCCTTTTTCGGCGCTTATTTCAAACAAAGATCTTTATAAACTTGCTTTAACATCTGAAAAGTTTCGGTAAAGTTTTTACCGAGTTTAAACAAAAATTTAATGTTATAACGTTGCTCTAGAAAGACGCGCATTTTGCAATCGCAGATCGCACTAGACAACACCTGCTTTACATAAGTGCCGTTTCGATACTAATCAAGATAATTCAAATCCGTGAAAATCAGCGTGTTTATCAGATTATTAACTATCAGATCAGACCAAGAAAACGTTGATCGGATCTTTTCTCTGCACACAGTGGAAAAAGTTCGGTTTCTTTTTGATCACACCTCGTACATTTGCATTACCTTGGCGTAGGCATCAGCACTCGCGAATCCGCTGTTGCAAAAGTTTGCGATTCTGACTCGTTCCTATCCGGTTACGTCACCAAGTCTCACATTATAGAATGACGTGAACTTTAAATTTAAGTTACGAGGACTCGAGATTGTTGGTAACGCGCCGGTGATAGACGTCAAAAATTAAAATTTATCAGGGTCTCATTAGTCTCGTATTTATCTTTGATCCACTTAAAATGACTATGTTAAGGTGTGTGAATATATATATGTGTGTATGTGTAAGTTATAATGTAAGAATGTGTGAGTGTGTGCTGAACTGACTCATTATATTGAGATCTCTCAACGATAGCCAATATTGCCAGCCTCCGATTATTCTGACCTTTTCCTCCCTCTCCATCTCGGCCATTACTCATACCGCGCATTTTGTACATGAAAATGTTTTCGCGCGCCCGTGAGAAAGTTGGACCTGTTCAAGGTGTCCATTACGAGAATGTTAAGTACACTATTATCAAAGGATGGTAATTTTCAAGTCTGGTTAAATAAACACATTATTCTTCTCTCACCTCTTTCACAGGTGTAGACTGTAGAGGTAAACACACTCACCAAAAAAAAAAAAAAAAAAAAAAAAAAAAAAAAAAAAAAAGTACCTAGGTAAAGCCAATGTAGAAGCGTGCAATTTGGCAACGTCGTAATTCGTCGATTTAAGGTGATTCCAGGCGAAACTTTTCCAGATTTCAATCCGATGGATAGCACCACTTGTCATTTTCAGGGAAATTTGTGTTTAATGCATTTGTGAAATCAGAGAGTCGAACCGGGGGTGAGTTCGAAAAAAGGGTTCAGGTTCGATTCGGGTTCAGTTAGTTTCGAAAATTTCGGTTCGCGGTTCGGTTCGGGCTGGGTTCGTGCGGAATTTTGGTTCACAGCTCGGTTCAATTCGGCAGAATTTTAGGTTTATGAACTGTTTAAGAGGATTGAAATGACGAGTTCTTTGTTTTGTTTCCGAATTTAATAATCATTCCTTTTTGCTTTCCACCCTTGTTAGCCAAGTCATTGTAGCTATCCTGACGGATTTAAATTGGCAGGCTATATTTCTCTTCATTCGCACAGCTTCCTGCTATCTCAAGTAGTGAAGATCGATTCTTTAGAAGATTATTTCTCAGCAAAAAGATCCTACAAAAATAAGTTAAGACTCAGGATTATTTTTTCAGTTTAAAAGGTTCAAGTTTTGAACCGTCTGTGAACCGGTTTTTTTTGTCGGTTCAGACTACATTAATTTCCGGTTCAGGTTCGGTTCGGGTTCAGGCCATTTTTAAAATTAAGGTTCACGGTTCGATTCGGTTCGACTCGCTGTTTGAAATTGAAAACAAAGGAAATTCCTAATAGGATCCTAATCCTAATCGGAAATGTCAGAAAAAACTATTTTTTTCTGGTAGACGTTGAAACATTTCAAGATTTATCTAAAATTCCATAATCTTTCCCGTATCATCGCTTACTTTTCGTTCTCGTCAGCTCTCGTTTTCGCTGTCAAAATATCAAGCCAAGAAGATTACAGTTTTTTCACTTTTTTTCGAATTTCAGCTGTAGTCGCTAGCTCAGATGCAGTGTATACTAGCTCTCCACTCCCGAAGCGGTGTACGTATTTTTCCGGGAAGAAAATGCTGCACCATCTCATTAGTTCGCGAATAGATTCTTTCAAAAAGCAAAAAGGAACTTTGAAGGGTCGGCGCTGCTGCGCTCAGTTTCGGAAAAAGAAATTTGCCTTGAGTTTGAGACGGACCGTTTATTTACTCTCTGTCTTGATCGTCAGCAAATCTTTCGCGGTGGAAGAAGAAGAAAATTCAGCCTCCCCCCCCCCTCCCTTAAGCCTCAGTGAAGAGTATCTTATGCATAAATATAGCTGAGTCTAAGTAGTCGTTCTCTAAAAAAAAAAAATACAATTCCATTACATTTGCGGCACCAAGAGCAAGTCAGTATTTAAATTAATGAAGAAGGGTGGGTATAAAATGAACGAGTTGGGGATAGGGGTGGATATGGGTTGTGGGAGGGGGTAGGGAGGGATTGGAGCGAGAGCGAGGGGGTTAGGAGAGAAACTTGGCGTTAGGAGAGGAGAGCGTCAAGGAAAGGCGAAAGCTAGTGAGAGACTCGAGAGGGTGGTAGCAAAAAGGGGGGGGGGGTGGGAGAAACAGGGGAAAAATGGAAAAAAGAAAAGCCATTAAAGAAGTTCTTTCTTTAGTTTAATAAGATGAAAAGGGAGCTTTCAAAGAAGAAATCTTTAAGTTTTCTCTCTCGTCTTTTTTAACCCCACCCCACTTTCGACCCCTCCCTCATTTGGCTCAATTCTTATCATCGCTATCACCATTATAATTATTATTATCATAAAAAATGAAGGAGAGACAGAGTGAGTTCAAAGGACCTAGCGTAAGAGCGAGAGAGAGGGAACGGATGGAGCAGAGAGTGTATAAAAACGAGAGAGAGAGGGGAAAGGGGATGAGAGAAACGTAATTATTCAGTCCTCATTTTCTCTCTGTAACTTAAGTAAACTTTATGGAGGCAAAAAAATAAAAAAAAAAAAAATAAAAAGCAGAGAGAAAATTAAGATAAAAATGAAAATGAGAGAAAAGAGCGAAATTAGGGGACGCCAGGGGACGAAAGGGGGGGGGTTAAAGAAGGCGAAATAATAATTATATATCATTCTATCCCAAGCTCAGTTGCGAAGGAGAGAAAGTTGTGAGGAAAGAAGAATTATCCCCCTTCTTCTTTTTTCAGTCTCCGCGCAGTCACCCCTGCTTCGACCTCGGGATGACGTCAGTCGCGGAGAGAAAATAAGAGAGTAGAGAGGAGAGAGGAGAGTCATTTGGCTCCACCCAATTCCTTGGCTAATGAAACTGCGGCGATAATTAAAAGGGCCGGTTCTGTTAATTGATTATCCGAGGAGACTCAATGCGCATGAGTCTCATTGAGGGGGGTTTCCGGGCGACCCCGGAGATGTTCGCTGATACGTTCCCCGCTCTTCAGAACGGACGACGCGATGGATGGGAGAGATGTTAAGAGAAAGAGAAAGAGAGTGAGAGAGAGAGAGAGAGAGAGAGAGAGAGAGAGAGAGAGAGAGAGAGAGAGAGAGAGAGAGAGAGAGAGAGAGAGAGAGAGAGCGAGAGAGAGAGAGAGCTTTTTTTCTAATTTTAACCCCTTCATTTTCTCCATTCCGTTTCCTTTTCTCCCCCATTTCGACTGCCCCGACGAGCGGAGCTTTAATTGCGCCTCGCTTTTACTCCAAAAATGTATTTCTACGCGCGTATCCCTTCCCCCTCCCTTCCAGCACCCTGCACACTCGGATGGGGAAACAATCGATATAGCCCAGGTCACCACCACTCGACGCGAATAAAGAATACATTTTTCTCCCGCAATTTATTCGTCCCCCCGCGTCGACTCTGCTGCGCAGATCGTTAGCAGCTCTCTCTCTCTCTTTTTTTTAATTAATATTTTTCAGCCCCCATTTTTAGCTGGAGTTTCTCCCTCTCCTCGCCTCTCCTGTCCTAGCTTCGCTGTTCTCCTTTTATTACTCTTCTCTCGAGCTGTAGAGCTTTTTCCCATTATGATTCGAGCTTTCCTCTCATTGATCCTGGATTCGACGCTGCTCGTACTTCGCGAACGAATGGCCGCCCTACTTTTTATTTCGCCCGCAGTTTTTTGTCGCGAGGAAAATATCGCTAATCACGAGGTCGAGTTAGTGCTTAAATTTCCAAAGCTATACTGATGAAAAAGAGCAACATGGTATGTTTTTTTTTTTTTTTTTTTTTTTAACTTAGGAATTCACATTGAATATTACTTTCTCGCCCCCCCCCCCAGGAGAGAAAGTATTATCATCATGAAAAATGTAGAGATTGGGATTCTTCCATTTCATGGCATTATTGGGGGGGGGGGGGCGTTGTTTTTGGAAAAACAAAAAATTACTTTGAATTTTAGATGGTGCCGCCAAACCAAGATCGGCCCGATCTTTTTGAGGATAACGACTGAGCAAAATCAGTATCCGAGTATCGTGTATCAGGCTCCTAAGAAATATGATGGATCAAGTTTTTTTTTTGTTTTTTGTTTTTGTTTTTTTAGGAAAAAATTGGTTTACAGGAATGCTTCCCCGACTTGTGGGTTCGAAATTATTCGTTCGATAAATTTCTGTAAAGCTAATTTTTCGAAATTTTGATTGCATTTTCAAACTAGTGAACGAGATTTAAATATGTTTAAAAAAAAAAAAAAAAAAAAAAAAAAAAAAAAAAAAAAAAAAAAAAAATGGAGCTATGATTAAGGTTTTGATCTAGCACATTATTTTATATTATTTCGAAATCAAATTCGAACTTTTCGCAAAATATCACTCGAATCAATCGTTCTTCTACTTGAACCTATACAGGCTTACTACTACCCTTAAAAGCAACATAAAAAAAAAAAAAAAAAAAAAAAAAAAAAAAAAAAAAAAAAAATTAGTTACATTTTAAGCTTTTTAGAAGCTGTCTGGATGAATAAAAGAATAAACAAACAACGACCCCATTAATATTAGTAAAATGTACTGAGAGAGGACTAAGGCTCCTAAGAAATATGATTGATCAGTTGTTTTTTGTTTTTTTGTTCTTGGGTTTGTTTTGTTTTGTTTTTTTTTTTTTTTTGTGATTGATACAGCGCATGCAGGTGCAGTCTTCGGCGTCTATATTCTGTGAGCTTTAGATTTCTGAATTAGTGACGGAGCTCGCACAGTAGCGCCATTTAGGGGGGGGTCCCCCCCCAAGGATTTTGGATGTGGCCAAAAGATCAAGTCAGATAGCAGTACAAGAAAAAGTGGGGGGGGGATAATGGGATATGCGATTGAATGCTGAAACTTGGTTGAAAAGGAGGCACGACCAATAAAAAAAAAAAAAAAGCTATCCGATTTTTTGGACGGCTCACTCCCCCTTCCCCCCCCCCTAATGGCGCCACGGAGTTCGCATTATGTTAGCATCACCCTGTACATTTTTACCTCCAGTAGCGCACCGAGAGTTTCTCCATGTCTCTCTTTTCTCCATTAAAAAACGTATGTTAGACAAGGATGGACAACGGGATAAAACCAATGAGCTATAACTTTAGAGTGGCACATCAAGGAACGTTCCGCTGGTTCATTGTTGTCACCTAGGGCGCCGCCATCTTGCCGTAAAAATCGATTTTGAGGTTAAGTTTTGTAAGTTGTTTCCGGTCGTTTCGTAAATAAACTCGGGCATCGCCGGTCAAACCTTGGAATCTGCCGTCCAAATTCCGATTTTTCCCGGGATTCCTTCTACCCTGTGTGGCACAAGGTGGACCAGCCCACTGCCACTCTAAAGTTATAGCTCATTGGATAAAACCCCCTCTTTTTGTCCTTTTCCCACTTATACATTCAAATGGGAAATGAGAGAGATGGAAGCGATCCTAGTTGCGCCAGTTTTACCTGTACATAACTTCACTAGCGAGGTCGTAAGTACATACAACGAAACAAAATAAATAAGATGCTTCTCAACAAGAGCCACCAGCGGATCCTGGAATTTGTCCCTCTCTCTCTTCGCCCATTTGAAAGCGTGTGCCAGAAAAGGACAGCTTGGGGACAGTCACGTGACTTTTGCCCATTCTTCTATCCTTTTCTAGCGCATGCGTTCAAATGGGCTCAGAGAGAGGGAGAGAGAGAGAGAGAAAGACAAGAACTCGATCACACTTGTGCGCGTCCATGCTCGTGCGTATGCCCTCATGTGCGGGCACGAAATATACCTCTTGTACAAGTCTCCATTTTCATATGCCATGACGACAGAGGGAGAAGGAGAGAGAGAGGAGGAGAGAGAGAGAGAGAGAGAGAGAGAGAGAGAGAGAGAGAGAATGAGTTAGAGGGGTGGAGAGGAGAAAGAGAAGGAGAGAAGTATGAAGAGGTGAAAAGAGCGAGAGGAAGAGAGAAAGAGTGAAATAAGTCGAGATAAAAATTAAACAGAGGTCATAAAACTGCTACTTTGTTAATGGCTATAAATAATACCGATAAATACCCGTGACACATTCTTTGGAAAGCGCGCATTGTCATTTGAAACAGAACAAGTCTCAGGCTCAAATCAGCCTCCAATGGCTTCGCAACTCCCCTCCCCCACCTCTTCTCGCCGCCACCTTGAGGTTGTTGCAGGGCGGAGAGGGGGTGGAAGAGCGTGACCCTCCTTGGAACAAAACGAAAGAAAGAGAGTGACATGGAGAAAAATCCTTTAGGAAAAATAATAAATAAATTAAAAGTGAGCGCGCAAAGTTTGCCCCGTCTTCAGCGAATGAAGTAGGTGCTCAAGGACGACTCAAGGTACATTTACAAGAGAAATATAAAATGAAAAACGAAATATTACAGTCCGTTCCTTTTGTTTATGATGCAATGTGATCTAATCGATGGATACGCGCAGGCACATCGGTTTATGCACGTTGTTCTGACTTTTCTGACCCTCAGATCAACGTCAGCAAAAAATAAATAAATAAATAAATAAATAAATAAATAAATAAATAAATAAGTAAATAAGTAAATAAATTGGATGAATACCTATGTAAGAAGATCTATCTCTTTTCCTTGATGTTTCAAATTTTTTATGGCGGTGAACTTAGTTTATACCAAAAAATCACTACTCTTGGATCACTACAGCTCTGGTTGCTGAGTTTATTTTTCCGTTGCATCATTTTAGTTTTAAACTATAGTTCTCTCCATGAATGCTGGCTGGTTACACTACTGAATTTACTTTTGCTTAATGATTCGACGATTTTTAAAGTGTTTAGCACTGCTAACAATGTTAACATGGCCGCTGCACCACCGAATTGATACCTGCGTAACTTCGCCCGATTCTGAGAGAGTGACTTTTGTGATTTTTTAGTGTACTTTACTCTTCGTCATTTTTACAGATTTGTATGAAAGAAGCAACTCTTTAATCACATGTAGCAAAAATTTGCAAGAGCCCCATTCCCAACAAAATTCCCTCTCCCTCCTTGAATTCTTTTTTTCATCAATTTTGCGTATCGACATTGTTCCGTCAAAAATCGCGGGTCTTTGGGGGGCAAAATGACGAATTGTCCGTAAGGACTGATGTGTCAGCAAACACTGAGAAAAATTTCTTGTTGCAGTGACCGGACTTGTTACTACTTATTTAACGGATTTCCTGTTATTTTAACAAGAAATTCCTGTCATTTCAACAGGGAGTCCTGTTACTTCCACAAGAATCCCGGCCAAGTAACAGGAACCCCTATTGAAATAACAGGAATACAAATCGGATTAACAGTAATGGGGCTCTTGCAAACTTTTGCTATAAGCAAATAAAATAGTCCAATCTTTTGTAAAGACCAGCAAAAATAACGAAAATCACACCAAGTAAGTCTAAAATTCAGTAATAAACTCACATGACTGCTATAACGGTAAGATGGTAATGGCGGTTCGACGCAGGTATCATGGGAGATCCCTGTCTATCATGTTACTTTCTCTACGGAAACACAGAGATATGTCTCAATTTAGAAGGGAATCTCCCGTGATACTCCGCGTCTCTCCACCGTTAAGCCCGATTCTGAGAGTGAATTTCGTGATTTTTCAGTGTACTCATCGTCATTTTACAGGTTTTCGTGCAAGAATCAACTCTTCAATCCCCTATAGCAAAAGTTTGCAAGAGCCCCATTACTGTTGAAAAAACAGAAATTCCGGTTAAGTAAGTATGAAACAGACGTCCGGTTGAATTGGCAGGAAAATTCCTCTCAGTGAAAGATAGAAGGATTGGCTATCACATGCCTTTAGCCCCTACCAGACCTACCTCCGTCCTTCTCTCACACGTGCATTTAAAGGTACAAGGAGAGAGAGAGAGACAGAGTGAGAAACAAGTTCCTGTAGTTCCGCCACTGTTAATGTTTAGCATCTTTATCTTAATTGTCCATTCCCATTTGTTTATGACTTCCTTCATGATTCAATTTCTCGGCCGATGTGCCTACTATTGTTCCATTTTTCCCCTCTCCTTTTTTTGAGGGGGGTGGGGAGATTTGCGCCCCTGGGGCCTGGGGCCTTCACAGACAGATCCGTCCTCTTTATCGCCGCGCGTGTCGGGATACGACAGTACGACACCACCCCTTGGCTCGTTCTAAGGTTCGCGTCACGTGCTCAATGAGTTTCGACATCTATGCTTATTTATCATTCAAAGTAGCCCACCTTCGACGATTAGATTTTTAAATTCATGATTCCTCGGGTCTGCTCGTCAGTCGACGAAATTTCCCGGTCAACGAGACTGAGATCTTGAAATTCTGTTGATTCTTATGAGGGATCATTTTTGCTTTGAGAATGACGAGCGCACTCACCTTTTGCCTCGAGGATTTTTAGTCCACGTGCGGCCATCTGATGTCGAATGGAGGAGGAGGAGGAGGATGAAGGTACCGACAGTGTTGTCAAATTTCAGCTTAACCCTTTCCGTCACAGTGTCCATTATAAGGGACGACATTTTACATGGAGCCTTATGGAAATTCAGAAAAATTGACTCGCTCATGAAATCATATGAGAAAAGTTCGTTCAATTTAATGGTACAAGTTTCAGATTACATAATGGCACTTCTTTCATAATTCATGACAGAAAGGGTTAAATGGGTCGTTGTAGACTTTTGCTGCACACTGAGAGAAATCATTTCTTCAAAAACAAGGAAACGCATTTACTTGTGACAGTTTTCCTTGCGCGAAGTAAAGTTTTATCGTATGAAGGAGAATCATGCACTGTCGCAACAAGGAATCTTTTACTTGTAGCAGCAGACATTTTCATTGGGTTAAAAGAATTTCCCCTTGGTCAATATTTCACTTTGCAGTTTCTTTAACACAAACGAAATACACCTTAAAAAAAGAATTCCCTGAATGCAGCATTATAAGAGGGTCGGCTCATGTGTTAAAATCACATTGGAAGCATCAAAAAGATCTCCACGGGGGAAAAGGCCGGTAGAATTTACCATGTATTCCTATGTAGCTGATTTTTGCGTCTGCTACATAGAAAGTGTGGTAAATTTCACCATAATATGGAAAATTCTACGTGCTTTGTGGTAAATTAAGTTAACCTGCTGGTATATAGATTTTATCCTACTTTCTGGCAAACTCCAAAATCAGCTATGCAGATGGTAAATTCTACCAGTCTTCCCCCCCCCCCTGTTATTCAACAGTACGCAACTATATTGGCTGTTGTCTCGATGAGTCCCGAACAAATTTGAGCTGAAAAAAGTTGTCACCTTTTGTGCGAGATTTGCGCGCTGGATCTTTATTTGTTTCGGTATTTAGCATTGATTCAAGTCAGAAATTTTTGGCCTGCAAAAATTAGATTTGGCAGCATTGGGCACCGAATACCTCCACGTGCACCCTGCACAGTGCGAACGAGCTGATTTGCAAATAAATGTTCTGCGACGCACTCGCTCAGTGCAGAGCAAGGTCCACTCTAGCATATTTATTTTATTTTGTTTTATTATTTTCTCTCGGCGCGTGAGTCAAAAGATTTAGTTATAAATATTACATTTTTCACGCCTCCTTTTGGTACCTCTATCAGGATTGCCGGATTAACAGAGGAGGATTATTCTTGAATGAAAAATTATTAAAGTCAATGAGCTTTACCAACAGTGGCGTCGCGTGCAATTTGGCAACACTGCATTCTACCCATTTAAACTCATGTAAAAGGTCGAATTCAGGGGCTGCAAAGTGCACGAGGAAAATTCGATATATGTAAGGAGTTTAAATGGAGGAGTCCCATTGTTGCCAGATGGCACGCGACGCCACTGTTTACCAATAGAAGGATTTTGTGGGACGCGATTTTTAAACACCAAGGAGAAACTCATGATTGAAATCTCTTATGGATATTTTTACACGAGCTCGGTATGTTTGTGTCTTTTTTTTTAACATTAAAAAAAAAAAAAAAAAAATGTGACCATTTGAAATTGTTTTTAAACAAAAGTGCAAGTGTGCAAGTGCAAGCTCTAACCGGAATTCCCATTTAAAACAGTGCATTTTGGGCCAAAATCTCATCTCCGGAACAGTGGGACTTAATTAGAATTCAAAAACACCTTTGTTTTCTGCTCATCAGACACTTTCATTTCCGTGATAAAAAACACAACATTTCAGAGTTCAGACCCTTAATTGCAACTGCCCCATTCAGTTTAATGCGCATATTTTTTTCTTCGTAACTAGAGTATTCGTAACTAGAGTCTATTGCGAGTTCATAACTAGAGTCTATTGCGAGGGTCATTAGAGGGTTATAAAACGCTAAAAGACACTTAATTGAAAATGTAATGTTTGATTGTATAATAATCTCCATAATAATGCACAGAATATTTACAGGTCCTTTGTAAATATAATTCCTATTGCTAAGACTTTGTACTGCAGAGTCTACCCGTTCTACACTGTAAATTTTAAAAAACCTATGTTATTCATAACTAGCTATAAATATTAGGATTAATACATTTTCGTAGTTGCCTTGTACTCAAAAGATTAAAAAAAAAAAAAAAAAAAAAAAAAACAAACAAGCAGGGAAAATTCCAACACGCAGGTGTTGGAAAAGCGTGCCACTAAAGTCTGAACAGCTTTAATGCTTTTGCTAGCAATGATAATTCATCAAAGAGGAACCACTTGACATGGAGCTGATCTCGAGAAAATTGAGTCCAAAGTTGAAGAGCTAGCATTTAAACAAAAACTCGGAATTACTTACGTTTTGATTTCTTTCAACTACCGTGTTATATTTTGCATTTCAACCCCGGGAAAAAAAGGAATTTCCATGCAGGAAAGGTACCTACTTAATTTTTAGCGTTTAAAGTGACTTGGTTCCTTTCTTCTTTTTGTTTGGCATAATCACAAAAACCGAATCTCTAAGAGAAACCAAACGGCAGAGTTGGTTTACACTGTTGATTTTTTAAAATCCGTTAATCCGGATTTAAGTCCGTTCCCAATTCTATAAAAGGAACCAAGTCGGAGTTGGTTCCTTACGTGACTCGGATTAAGGTTTAAGAAAAAGGAACCAAGTTCTCATTTAATTTCATCATATGGACAATGACTTCAATGAGGCTCACCAGCTCACTTTTACCTGGAATTTTGACGGGAAATAGTTGTTATTAGAAGAAGCACTTGTTGCTTCGAGATTCAGTATTGCTAGGTCTATCAATCAATAACTCAATTTTATCAAAAATGTCACTCAGTTCTTTTGTGAGAAGTGCTGTCCAATTGAGCTTGTTTGGTGAGAAATGATAAAAAAAATAAATTTAGATCAGATGTATCTAAAAGGGAGATGAGTCAAAGGCTTTTGTTTTTTGTGTTTGTTTTTTGTTTTTGTTTTCAAAACTTTGGAGGGCTTTAGCTCAGAAGAGAAACATCTGTAGCACATATTCATGTAGAAAAATAAAGCCTTATATAGGTACATGTTCACCCCAAAATACACTCCATAAGTTTGGCACTTAAGTTTTGCAACACCCTATATTCTTGATATTTTGCTCCCCGCCATCCTTCACAGAACACAACATCTTGACAATGCAAATTTTTAAAATCACAGTTTGACTGTAGAGATATTTTCCCCCCCCCCCCTTCAAACGAAAAAGGGGGAAATGGATCGCCTGTCTTTGATGTTCGTCGTATGCGCGTGCACAGATTGTTCGGCTTTACGACTGCCATTTTGGCTTTCTTTATAATGCGTTTTGTGGGTTTATGAATGGCTTTTTTTGACTATTTGATGCCGCCAATCTAATTTTCAGGCGATTTTACATAAAAATCAAAACTCTATAGCGCTGTTGCAAAAGTTTGCAACAAACCTATTGAAAGCTAAAAAAAGAAAATATTTGATAAGGCTCGATCTTTTTACCCACATAAAGTATAGACAATAGATATTTCTAAACCCCTCCCCCTTTTAAACGGCTTGTTCGGGGATCAAAAATGAGGTTGCTTTCTTTTGAAGTCAAAAGCGTCATTTTCGGAAAAGCCGTGATTCTAAATAATAAACAGCTTTTTTTTTTTTCTTTTTTTTTCCGTTTTAGGTGCTGTCAGCACTTATTGCGATTGTCACGATGTAGATATGTAAGATACTAAATGGAACACTTGCGAATTCATGAAAAAAATAATCCTTAATATACAGAACTAACCATTTCAGGGGCCCTTTACACGTCAAGCATTCTAGGGGTATAGATTAGTAGGTGTGGAGGTTTAAGGCGTTTGTGGATTTTAATGGGTCTGTTACAAACTTTTGCTACAACGATAAATAGTGTTTCATCGTAGGTAAAATCGCGTGAAAAGTCCATGGGTGGCATCAGAAAGTCATGAAATGCGATAATAAACTCACAAGAGATGTTTAATGAAATGCAAGATGGCGGTAAAGTATCGAGCAGTCCGTATGCATGCACCTTTAACATCCAAGAATTGCCAACGTTGACAACCTCAAAGCGTCAGAGGTTATGTGTTTTATTTACATTGTGATTGGGTGTGATCGATATTGTGAGGTTGGCTATCCTTGGATGTTCGTGGTGCATATATACAGGTTGCTCGATATTTTACCGCCAACTTGGAGTTCATTAAACGTCTCTTGTGAGTTATTATCGCATTTCATGACTTTCTGATGCCATCAATGGGCTTTTCACGCGATTTTACATGATACAGAACACTCTATAGCGCTGGAGCAAAAGTCTGCAACAGACCCATTCCCCCTCCCCCATTTATTTTGTTGAAAAGTATCGAAAGTTTACAGTCAAAACTAAGCCATTATTCATTACAACTCATTGTATTATTATTTTTTTTTTTCTGTTGCCATCGGTCGATATCATTTTTCGTGTTGGAGAAGCAAAGTTCCATATGGACCTATAATTTCCAAAATTTGAAGAAGCTTCCAGTAAAAAATACTGTACACGCGAGAAACTTTTTAGGATAGGTAATAAGTTATTCCAGAGTCAATTCCATAGCCGCAGCAAGGAGGCTGTCCAGGGGTGGAAGACACGTGACAGCCCCTCTCACTTTTTAGAGCTATTAATGCGAATTTTACCCCCGTCCCTTTGTTCTGGATTTTAAAAACCTTTTTTTCGCAACAAAACGCCCAAAATTTCCTCAAAAATCCCTTGATTGCATAGACGCTCATAAAGGGGTTTTCAATTTGCCGATCCCCCAGAATTTCAAATGTTTCCAATGACCAAGACCTGTTTAGTGAGACGCCATGAAAAAAATTGGTTCCAAAAAAAGGCTCCACCTCACTCGCGCTCTCGTGGGTTTTCCCATATGAAACACGATCCAAATTTTCAAATACAAGTGCTAGTAAACAACATGTTCTTTGCACCAGTTGTGTTTATCACAGGGCATCGGACCGAACCGAACCGTGAACCGCGAACCGCTCCGAACCGCTGAATTTACAAACCGCGAACCGAACCGCGAACCTTTTTTCCACTGAGGCGGAGAACCCGAACCCGAACCGAACCGACTGGCTGAAACCCCGGGTTTGAACCGGTTCAACGGCTTAGAAACGAGGTCTTGAAAAAAAACCTGTAAAGGGAAAAGAGCAAAAGTTTGAGCATTTACTCTGTGAGTACTGATAGGTACTCGATGGATCTCAAAATCGCAAACTTTTCGCATAGAAAGATTACACGAGTCACGCATCTAAACTAGTTTGAAGCAACTGAAGGTTGATTGGTCTGCTGATTCGTTTGAAGTTATGAGGGTCTCAAAAATCTGTGGCAGCCGAGTCACGTGATACGCGGGTTGCAGTCAGCGCCCACTTGCTACAAAACCCGTGATTTCTACGTGAGACTGCGGCTAATGCATTTTGAGAAAACGAAGGTAGTCACGGTAACAGTAATTTTCTGAGAAAAGAAAGAAGGGGAAAATATTCTGGTTTGAAGTGAGAAAATATTCGAACTCGACCAAATTTTCTCCGAACCGAATCGCTCCGAACCGGTTCACAAATGTCTGAACCGGTTCGGAGCGGTCCGGAAAGTCGCGTGAACCTGAACCGAACCGCGAACCTTTTTTTTCGTGAAGTGTGAACCGCGACCGAACCCCA